>BMAO01031380.1:0-22660 GCA_019973975.1 Trichonephila clavata | reverse complement strand
ATTGCAAGGAAAGTATGGCATATTAAACATAGCATTAAATATACATTTGTGTGCGTTTATGCGTATTTGTGTATATCGTCGACCTATTAATCATAATACGTAGCTTCTTCTGGGCATGCTAGTTTTGATATCGAAATGCTACGCTTCATGTTGTTTATCTTCGCCTAGATTGGAAATAACACTTCAATAGGGTTACCTTGATGTTATCGTGTGTTCAAGGGAGTAACGCATATTAGAGTTAATTTTTTTTTCACTTTTTCCCCGCGTTTACCCTATTTATTTCAAACAATTGTAACTTGAATTCTTTAAAAATTTAACCAATTGCATTGCATTTGTTCTTCAAGCTAATATTTCTGTCTATTGTTGTATTTTGAGCTACTTTTGAATATATATATATATATATATATATATATATTCAATCTCATGGGTGAATGCCAAGGTATTTTTTTAAAGAATAAGTGCTGTGGTTTTAATTATTACTATAAATCGAACATTTCCACTTAATTTTACTTTTTAATAATGCTTTTCTTAATGTCCCTTAAATGAAATCCATTGAATAAAAGTCTCAGCTTTTGGAATATTGCAAATTATCAGAATGTATTGATATTAATTACTAAACTTAAATCATAATCTCAAACTCTCAACTCAGTGGCGCAACAGCCCATGAGGGCCAAGGCCTACTGTGCCCATCTCAGTATACGTGATCATTGGGCGATGGGGTGCATGAGCAGATGTTCCGATCAGTTGGTCAGCCTGAAGCAAAGCCCACAGTGTTTGGTCCCCAAGTAAGCTTGATTCTCCTTTTATCGACCCATTGATGGGATGAAAGGCTGAGTCAACCTTGCCCAGCCCGGGGTTTGAACCTCGGACCTGTGGTGTGGAAGCGCGATGCACTAACCATTCAGCCACTGGGCTTCTTAAATCATAATATGTAATTATTTTATTTATAATAAAATATAATATTTATTATTTATAATTGTTTTATATCACTTATTTATATTAATTGTAATTTTTTATATTTTACCTTTTTATATAAACATTACTAATGTTATATTTATAATTATTATTACGTTATATGAGTATTAATATATGTAATTACTATTATTAAATAAAAACTGTTTAAATATTATCATATATCATAATTACGATTAAATTATATTTTTTGATAATAAAATATATTACAAAATATTATATATATATATATATATATATATATATATATATATATATAATTTTTATTATATTATATTGATATTCCTTATTGATTGATATAGGTTATTTTTCCTATATTTTTCACTTGAAATGCATTTCAAAACAGTTCTTTACACTTATTTTCCAGACGATTTATTGCCGTTAGGCCTCCAACTTGTATTCCTCGCAACTCTAGTGGCGGTGTCTAAATAAGCCAGTAATAGCTTCTCCTCTCTCTCTGGACAGGTGTGATCCTTTCTGTCTAGTGGTCATATTAATGGGATAGGGATTCGAAGGTACCGAGTTCGAATCCAGCACATTGTTGACCCGTGCGAGAACAACCAATACTTGGAGCGATTAAGGAATATCGCTGATCAGGATTTGGCGCTACAACATCAAATTTAGTCCTTTTGTAGAGTTACGCATTCTGATAATTTAGGCCGGAGATATACATAAATAAATAAATCTTTAAAAAAATTGGAAAACTACTAACTTTTTTTTTTCTTTACTACCTTTGATCCAGCGTTATAGTGCATTTGATATACAACGACAGCATACGTATGAAGTGTCAATAATGTGGACATAAACAGATATGTTACTCTTGAGATTTTTGTCCATTATTTTATAAATGCTATTAGTTATGCCTTCTCCGTATTTATATACTTTTTTTCTATTCTTGTCAGCGTGAAAACTCCGATTTTCTATTTTGGTAACCTGCTAATAATAGAAATAATAATTTAATATTTCTTAGAAAGTATTAATGGCAGACTAACGAGAGAAATCAAAAACACATCTTCACCAACATGATATATATTAAAATACTAGCTTTTACCCGCGGCTCCACTCGCGTTGATGTCTTTAAATAACTGTCAAATCCGTAATCATTATCATTAGAAAGTAAATAATATAATATGGAAATTTTTTTACTGCTTGACTGGAACCAATAAAATTTAAAAATTCTAAAATTTAGCTTAGTTAAAAAAACTGAAAACATAATTTATTATAATAATAAACAACAAATATTCAATAACTTAAACTATTAATATTTTTAAAAATCGAAAGTATCTACGTTTAATATATAATTCCTCTTTAAAAGAACTCAAAACAGAATATTATTGTAAGATGCTACTGTATACCATATAATATGTTCTTCCGTCAGTTGCAAATATGTGAAGATTTGGGCAGTGGACACACCGATCAGGCTACGTATAGTTGGCCATGGGAAAAACATTGCTTTTTTAAATGCATCCCTCCTACCTGAAATGTTAGCTTTGTTAAAAGCAACAGTAAAACTGAAAATTGAACTTGTTTGAATTGAAATGGTAGGTCAGTGGGGATACTTGGAATTCGAGGTATGATAACACTATCCCTTTTCATGATAAATGTTCAAATATTGGTACCAAGTATATTCTGCATCAATTTTGTGGTTCAAAGTCTCGTTCCTTTACATAGACGAGGAGCATCGAGATTTTGCACAAGTATAATTTTATTATCGAAGCCATTTCCGTCAACACGTCTAGTGCTAATCATTCCAAAATCATGTAGCTTCTTCCTAACCATTCTGAAGACCTTTATTGCGTTTCGTTGTAGATGTGTTCATTGAAAGGCATATTTGGTTGTTTTTCGTCGCAAAATATCTTCCGCCATGTAGTATTTGTACTTATTCCAAAAGGTTTGAGGATTAGAAAGACCAAAGATGAAATAAGTATTGCGTAAAGCTCCCTAATTTCCCCCTATTTTGGCGAGTAACATTGTATGGATGCCTCCATAGCATATCTTCAAAGTAGTACCTCCATGTAAAATAGCTAGGTTCCATATAAGTGAAAAATTTTGTGCAAAATATGAATATTGTACAATTAGGTTAAAAAAAAAATTCAAAGTGATAAATACTTTCAAAACTAATCAAAACTACTAAAGTAATCAAAACTTTTTATGAAACTGTCAATTAATATTACCATAGAATTTTCAATATCACGCGCGCGCAATTCGCTAAAACTTTATATCGTTTCCCTATTTAAAAAGTGGGAGACAATTTGCATTAAAATATCTGGGATTGTCGGAATAGAGAGTTTCTTAGCCAACTTGGCGATATTTCTCAAAGTTTGAGTTTGACATTTAACAAACGTAACGTAATAAACGTTAGACGTTTAATAAAAAACCATTTAAAAAATTGTTTTTTGTAAAGATGCTAAATTACACTGTGTTTCAGTTATTTGTTATAAATGTGAGAATTTTTTTATTAAAATCCCATTGTTGAACAAATGCATAATTTTGCGCCAACTTGGCGGGGAGTAAGCAACGTCAACGTTTTACCCGCATAGTTCCCGTTCCTGTAGGAATATTGAGATAAAATATATCTTATGTTACTCGCTGATAATGTAGCTTTTCATTGGTGAAAGAAATTTTAAAATGGGACCAGAAGTTCTCGAGATTAGCCGGAACAAACATACAGACAGACAGACAAAAATTTTAAAAATTGATTTTTTATATAAGTACCGTAAATACCTTTAAATGCATTCAGTAAAAAGCTGCTAATTTGAAATTACAAACAGACACTTCAAGTTTATTTGTTTGTATAGATGTTATTAATTTTTTGCTGTCAGCAATGATCAAAGAGTTGATTTTTATGTACATGTTTGCGATCCTAACAAAAGGTATATCAGCACAGCAGTTACTAACTTTCAGAACAGATTGGATACACCTAGACGATGGGAAATTACATAGCAATGAATGGTCGGAAACTTTTTCCTGGTTTGGTAGTGAAGACACAAAACCAACAAAGACGATGTATAATAATAGAAGAAACATGTTTATTGAGAATGTGTTCTTAGTTAAGCAAAATTATGGGAAGTCCTGCTGGTATACGTGATTGAAGACGCTATATAAACCGAATCATTGGTGGTTCAGTGCATTGACCCATTAGTCACTGGACCTCACTTGCCTTGGTTATTTCTTATTGAGGAAAATCAAGTACTGGTGCTCTGAGCTACCGTTAACAGTACAGAGAGCCTTGTTGCACAAAGCGTGGCAGTTGCTGGGGAAGTCTGGGGCACCCTTGGTATTTCCCTTAGCGTTTGATCTTCAGTGTATCAGAGATCTAAAGTTTGAACCAGGAACTCGTAATTTTGGACACCTACTTTGATAACATCCATTGTCCGTTTTCTATACTAAAGATTATAAAATTGTTTCTTTCTTCTTATTCTTGACCATTCTTTGCTGTACTTTGAGTTGCTACTACCCAAACCAATAAATCTTTTTCGATTATGCACTGCTATATTATGTGATTTCCCTTCGTATAGGTTTGCTCTATCTATCCTGAAAGTTTGCAGCCATTGTACTAATGCATCCTATATGATATGTGTCTTCTATCTTGTTTTCTCCCGATGAAGATGTTTTCCTGGGAGATCGATTGGGAGCTGTAAACTCCACAGGTGAGCTCTGTTTCATTTGGAAAAAGTAAATGTTAATAAAAAAACAATATATCTAAATAAATATGCAATCCTTTTAAAACAATATACTAGGTGTAGATTTGTTAAATGGATATTTTATTAATCAAGTCAAAAAATCTCAATTATCCCTTTAAGATCCGAATTATTTGATTTTTAGAGGAATTTTATTTGGTATTGCACAGAAATCAATAATTTGCAACAGCTTAAACAATGCAATGGATGAGTTCAAGATACTTTGATGGTAAAGAATGATCCAAAATTGTCTTTCGGTTTAAGATAATTCCATGTTTTTCTTCATCGTTCTCATTTGAACTTGATTCTCCTTTCAATATGCGTGATTCAAATGCTTTGTTTCCAATAATGTCATCATATGAGACATCATAACTAAGTTCTGATTTATGTTCAATGTAATATATGCATGAATTGCAAAATTCCTTCTTGTGTGAGAATTATCTTCCTTTTAGACACCTGGAAAAAAAAATTGGGGTAAAAGTTAGCACAGTATTCTATGAAAATTAATAAAATGTATCAGAAAATTGTATTATTTAAAAAAATAAAATATTTAAACACACCAAAGTAACTCCCATCGGAAAACCCATATTTTTTTTCGGGGGGGGGGGAGGCATATGGATGAAAGGATGAAAATGTCATACCCCTCATCAAATTTGTGATTGGGGAAATTAATTACAAAAAATACCCAAAGAAAGAAAGAAGGGACTCGTCCATGGCAACCCCATGGAAATAGGGTGTTTTAAATATATAACATTATATTTCGATTTTATTTGAACTTCTGTCAACATTATTGAAACAGAAAAAAAAAACTCATATGACAACACTTACCTTTATAGCTGCAGTGACTCAAGTAACACCCAACCTGCACGATCGTGCGGGTAGAGAAATCCCTTGTACTGCAAGCAGCATTAATAGAGTATAATTAATATTTTTATCCTATTTTACAATTATATAAACATTAATACAAACATTTGCATCAAAACAATTACATATATATTGATGATTATCTTTTCACGACCGATAAAAAGAAGACGTGTTTTAATTGTATTTCAAAATAAAGCTAAATTTTCCAGCTGAAAGTAAAATATGAACTATAATCATATTATGTTGATAAAAATTGATACTTTACACACTCTCCCTCTCTCTCTGCAAATATGCTCAATCGTTGGATTTGGGATTTTCTTACATGCGACTATTCCAGAAGCAAAAACGTATAAGAATGTTTAACTCGCACGATGGTATGGGTTGGGTGTTGAAGAAATATAATGCATGAAAAAGAAAATGCTTAATTAGTGTTTGAATATATCGGTTTAAAATTCCGCTTTAACAACTGTCTATTTTTAACAAACAAAAAAAAATCAACAAAAAAAACTTGAATATAACAACAACAAAAAACTAAATTTGTCACATTCAAACAGATAGAATTAAACAGCAAAGACGATTCAAAGAAAAGATGAAGAATTGTAATTTTATGTTCCTTATTTCAATCGGAATAAGTTATTTTTCAGTATGCACACGGAATTGACCATGTTTATTCAAATTGCACGCAAAGTCTAGCATTTAACGCGGAATCTAAAAGTATGTGGAACAATTTCAAAACTTTGGTTATCAATTGTATGGGAAATTAATTGATTTATTAATCTG
Source organism: Trichonephila clavata (assembly GCA_019973975.1). NCBI lineage: Eukaryota > Metazoa > Arthropoda > Arachnida > Araneae > Nephilidae > Trichonephila > Trichonephila clavata. Next base: position 16,364 of record BMAO01031380.1, on the reverse strand, counting down.
GTAATTCTGTCACATCACATGCCAAATTAAATAAGTTAAGATTTCGCTCAATTGGTTTCGTCATAAAGAGTTGTATTCTTACACTGAAGCATTCACCGTAGAGCTATTTGCATCACTAAAAATCGAAAATAAAATTGTAATTACTTGGCAATTACTAAAGAGAATGTAAACGTATATATATATGCATATGTATATATACACTGGTGTCCAAAAGTTAAGCATAGATAGTAAAATGCGAAAAACATGGAGTAAATATTCGCAAAATTATTCCAAATTTCTTGCGGATATTAATTGGGTGAAGAAGAAATTTTGGGTTTATGTTTTTACGTCCTGCACGAAACACCGGCGCATGTCGGAACGCGGAGAAACCGATTCACGCAGCATAGGTAGTTCAGACATGTTTCATGCAACTGGTGTGCGAAGGAACGTTGTTAACCATCAAACAAGGTGAATGATGGCACAAAGGCGCCGATTGGACATGTTTACGAAAGGAAGAATCGTTGGAATGCTGGAATCCTCACGATCACACACCGAAGTGTCTCAAATTCTGAATGTGGACCAGTCTGTGATCTCAAGACTGTCGCAGAGGTTTCAAAGAACGGGAGATGTAACCCGACAACCAGTGTCAGGTCGACCAAAGTCACAACCAATCGCCAAGACCGATATCTGGTAATTCCTCGACGTCAGAGGGGCAGTACTGCCAAAGCACTAGGTTCGGCGCTCACAGTCGCCACAGGAATACTAATTTCGAGACAAACTCTTTACAGGAGACTCAATAATGCTGGCCTGTATGCCAGAAGACCAGCAGTTTGCATTCCCCTCACTTCTGCTCATAAACGCGCTCGTTTGAACTGGAGTTAGAAACATCAACATTGGAGTGTGGGTGAGTGGGCCAATGTGATGTTTAGTGACAAGTCCAGATTTTTTCTGAGTAGTGATTCTCAGCGGGTAACGATATGGAGAGAACGTGGAACACGTTTTGAACCAAGAAACATAACGGAAAGAAATCATTTTCCATCAAGGGGAGTAATGGTATGGGTAGGCATCATGATGGATGTCCGCACAGACCTCCATTTCTTTGACAAAGGGGTCTGTGACTGCTCAAAGACACAGAGACAGAGTTTTTTAGCCTTATGTTTGCTTGTTTCGAGGTGCTGTCGGTCCTGACTTCATATTCATGGATGATAATGCGCCATGTCACCGAGCGGTGCTGATTGATGACTTCCTTGAAACGGAAAACATCCAGTGCATGTCGTGGCCTGCGAACTCCCCTGATTTAAATCCCATTGAACATGTATGGTATGTGCTCGGGAGACAAATTGCAGCCCTTTCGCACCCACCAAGCTCCGTTACAAATCTGAAGAGAGCTCTCCAAGAAGCTTGGAACCGTTTGAGTCCACAACTCTTTCATGATCTCATAGCAAGTATGGTAAATCACTGTGCAGCGTGCCTGGCTGTCAGAGGTGACCACACGCCTTATTAAACTGCAGCATCAGTATTTTATTTAAAGTTTTCTTTCATTTTTTTCTTTAAAGTTTGAATCCTTGCTATTATCAGTTTTCTTTCAAACTGCTACTTTGGAAAATAAAGTTAATTATTATCATTCTTTTGATTTGCTTCCTTATTTTATATCCATTTTACATTCGTCTATCACGTTTCCCGCCATTCTGATTTACAGTTCCTTCTTTATTCACATAATTATCAGTTATTCTCAGCTTTTGGACACCAGCGTATATATACGTGTATATATATATGTATATATATATATATATAGTATCATAAAATGAAAAAAATACACAGTATAATAAAATTGATAGTACTAAATTATACCACTAACAAAACTAGAAAATTAAAATAAGATTTCAAGAAACACAATATAAAAAATTATGGAAAAATATATTGTACTAGAATTAACTAAGCATATCTATAGCATGAAACAGAGTTAGACCTTTAAAATGTAAGAACCAGAAGAGTCAATAGACTAAAATGAATACCTATTATGGTTTCTAAAGTTGCTGCTATTGTACATATATATATATATATACATGTGTGTGTGTTTGTTTACATTAGAAAGTTAAAGTTTAAGACAAACATATCTTAAAAAATAATGATAATAAAGTAACATGACAGTAAATAAAATACAGCAGAATAAATGCAATAAAATATCCCTGTTACTAATGTGAGAAAATGACAATTTAAAAAATTAATTAGAATAATACGTACGATAAAATTACTGTACACAATTGAAGCTTTTTCACATTGCTATTAAATAATAAAAACACTTATTTTTAACGTAACCACATATTGTTATAGAGCCACTACACAGTTATTTATCATAACTATTTGGTAAAAAAAGATATTTTTAAAATAAATGAAAGTGCTTGTACAAATTGATCTCATCAATACTCAGTTACTTTCATTTTTTTGGTGTGTTTCAGGAACGTATTTTTCCTTTAATAGGTTCAGGTGGAAAAAATGTAATGGAGAACAACAATGTGTAATCATTTAAGTAAATTATCGTTAAAGAAATGGTCTTTTATTCATTTTTGTGAGAAAATAAAATATCTCACATTTTTAATGTATTACTCGTCACATGAGATATTAAATACTTTATAATTCATCATTAAAAGGTTTGAAGTCTTATAGTTCATTATTAAAATAATGTTACAAATCTTACAATTAAATTAATTAAAAAATAAGCATATATTTTATAAGTTTGTTACAGTGGGGGTGTAAAAGTATTGATGGAATATTTTGTTAGTTTCATAATTGTAAATATATTGTAAAAAGGCTCATGGTGAAGAACCTTATAATTTTGATCCTCCGTCAAGTGATGAGGACAACACTTGCCAATGAATTACACCCATGTCTATGAAATAGGGATAATGACAGCTCCTAGAAATAAGGGTTCAGAAACCAAACAAACGAGACATATTCATTAAGCTCATTTATTAAATAAATGATAACGAACCAAAACGCTGGCGTATGTGTGGCACCATTCATAAAACAATGATCTTTGCTCCCTTTGCCATTACAAGATATACTCTCTTTACAAACACATAATATTACACAGTTCGTATGATTATTAATACATTGTATACCACCTTTTTGATGAACACCAGACCGTAAAATGCATAACCATGCTGAGTATTAAATTATCAAGCTGCTCTTGGGGAAGATTATTCCCCTCAGCAAACAATGATCTCCGAAATTCCGGTACATATGTAGGCAGGCCGTGGTTTAAGGGCTAACACTCGTTTGGAAAGTGTGTGCCACACATGTTGTGCCTGATTCGAGCCAGGTGTGAATACTGGTCGTTCTATTTCGGTAATAAACTCAGATTGAAGTCATTCGCTTATGATGATTGCTTGGTGAAGACAGGTGATGCCATAAATTTTTAAAAAATTTTTGCATTCATGGCTTCTCTAAGAAACGTGAATGTTATTTCAGAATGATGTTCCTATAAATTCGACTTGCCATGATTACGATTTGAGTATGCAGATCTCTATTATGTACTCTAACATTTACTGTAATTTTCGTCGTCTTCGAATCATTGCAATAGCCTAGAAATAAGACTTTGGGTAATTCCAAGTTATTTGGAAACTTCAATCTGAGTATACGCTATATCTCCTGTAGTATATAACATTACAACGTAAAAAAATCCTCATGCTTCCTGCAGTTTATAACTTGTCGGTTATGTCACTGAGTAACTTACCAAATGCTTGTGAACCATTTTACTCCTTTACTATCATTTATTATATAACCCTCTTTTACACTCTAATCATTGTAACATCATTAATCGCATCAATAATCAATACGAATATGTAGACGCGTGTTTTAAGTTTATAAATTGCAATCACGAAGCAAAACGAGTTTTCACAGTTTATAGGGCACCTTTATACAGTAATTCATTCGGAAAATATCTGTACATTTTTCTTTGTTTCTTCTTTGAAGAGAGAGAGGGCTGGCTAAGGCAGTGCTTCTCAGATATTCAATATTTACGACCCAATATTCAATCATAATTTCCATTGCGCCCCCCTCCATATAATATCAATGTATTGAATTTAATAATACTATACTTCGATGCTTAAGCTACAATACAACTTAGGTGCTACCGTCGTATATAAACGTCTCGCTCAGGTAAATTTTTATTTTCGTCGGACGCACATATACGTCTGTCTGAAATATGATCTTTTCTGTCCACTGCTATCCTCATAAAATAATTCAGGAGGCTTTGGAATGGAATAAAAGAACATTGATAGTGTTTGAGAAAGATGTACTTCTCTCAGAGGAATTGCTTATTCATTCCTCCCCCCCCCTCATATATCACACGTGGGAAATTGTGACATTAGGAAGTGAACTATAAACCGTACAATTATCAAGATAAGTATAATTTTTGTATATAATTTTATATAAGATAAAAGGCCATCGAATCAATGGTAAATATTGAACTTGGTCTTATTTTAGTATTGTTAAATTAATTATAAAACACATTGTGCAATACTGATGCATTTATAAGTGTATTATATCAGTGTAAATGTGTGTATTATTTTTTATAATGTCAGAATGCATTTTTTTTTACTTCCAGTAAATAAGTAATTTTTTTTAAAGAAATTATCTTTTGTTTTCGACTTCTTGATGTGCTAGCGCCCCTCTCGAAGGATTATCACGCCCCCCCCCAAGGGGATGTGCCCCACAGTTTGAAAAACGCTGATCTAAGGATAGTTCGATTGAACTCCATAAGAAGTACACATTATTTCATTAATGATTTTCGCAAACATATTGGTAATTTTCAGTTTTGGCCATCGAAACACTAGCCACATATTTTACACATGTATCCATTATTGGCTGTTGCAAAATACTTAATGAATTTTAGTAGTGGAAATGTAAGTCTTTTGTTACTCATCATTTCTTCTCTACCTCAGTAGCTTATGCAGGCGTTTCTCATTAGTTTATATATGTCCCAAAAATAGGGCCCAAATTCTGACCAACTATATTTCTCGATGAAGGTACATACAAAAGACCCAAGGAACTGTGTCACGTCACAACCGGTGCAAGCAAAGTTTTGACTCATATAAAGCAATATTTGTAAATATATGAAAAGGCAGATGTTCAAAGTGTCATCCGGGCATATCTAGTTTGTGTGTCCAGTGAAATGGATAAGTGAGCCCGTCGCATTAGCACGGTGTTCATCGAAGTACAAGCAGCATGCAAACGAGCAATTTAGTCCGTTTGTGTAGTCACTACGTCTCGATGTACCGCGCGCGATTCCATAAGATATATCTGGAAAAACTCAATCACTGTCAAAATCGGTAATCATGACGGTCATATAACCAGGCCCAAATTTTTAATCAAACATCTGGGATCCAGCCAATCATGTAGAGGAGCAAAGAAATACTTCGGAATCTCATCATAATTCAACATGCATTAATATTTACAATACTTTCTTGGTAAACTATGGATAATACAGGTATAGTTTTTATCGCATGTTTTATGTACTTTCAATGAAGAACTTTGATTTATAGATTTTAGGCTTCCTCTTTTGACACCCTGTATATTAATTCATTTATTGAAAATAATTTCCATTTCCTGTAGCAGTATAATTTTAATCTAAGTATTAACGATATTTTGAGTAATCTTATGATGGCCCGAGCTTAACATAAATAAATGTACAAGCTGATAAGCTTTGCTTGACTCATTACTTCGAACTCATATCCCGAAATGTCTTATTCAACAATCATGATGAAGGTGGCCGATTTCCTTTCCTTCTAATAACAGAACCAATTTCATTACTTAATAACTGCGAATTAATATATCCACAAATGATCACTTCCATTATTAAATTCCATTAAATTGAACAACGATATGAATTTACTCAGGAAATCAGCAATTAAATCAATATTAAAGAATGGTATCTTTCTGCATATCATACTAATAAATTTCTCATACGATTCTTCAAACCCCAATTACAGAGATACCCACTCAATGTTCATCTTAATGGTATTATTTTCCCCATCTCTATAAACTTATTTCCAGTAGAAATTAGAATATTCATAGCTCGTTAAAAAACTGATTATTAATTAAATGTATATGTTTAACCTCATTACCAATAAGTCAATGTAAAACATGGGTAATGGTTTATAATTTTCAAGATAAAATATAATTGATATCATGTAAAGAGAAATAGAGGCTAAGAACTAATTTATTTAAAGTAAATGATAATTTTAAATTCTAATTTTTTCAAGTAGTAAATAAGAAAATTTTCCTCATAAGTTATTACATTATAAATGCATTCATAATGAAAAAAAAAACCTTTATTATAAAACATCTCTCTCTCTCTCTCTCTTCCTCTATCTTGTGTTCTATTATATAGAAAAAAATTACCAAAAGTAATAAGCTTAGGGAAGCGTTTCTTAAAATGTGGGACATGCACCCTAGAGGGGCGTAATAGCCCTACAAGGTGGGTGCGAGTATATGGAAAACTCAAAACCAAAGGACTGTTTTAAAAGATTATTTACTGAAAAGAAACAAAACAAAATAAATTCTGACATTATAAAAAATAGACATTTACACTGTATCAGTACTGCACAATGTATTTTATAATTAATTTAATAGTACTAAGTTAAGAAGAATTTCAATATTTACTAGTATCTCTATGGGCATGTCATAAAATTATATACACAATTTAACACTTATCTAAATAATTTATACGTTTCATAATCAAAATAATATTGTCCTAAAATCAAACACACGTTAAAGTATATTATTATTTAATTCAATAGATTTTTATTGTATGGAGAGAATAGAAGGGGGGATGAAAATATTATGGTTGATAATTAGGTCGCAAGAATAGAAAGTTTTAGAAGCACTGGTTTAGGGTATAAAAATACTTTGTAAAAAATAAAATTATTTTTCCATTTATTTTGCTTTTTATACATATTTTTAAAATATTAGTTCAATATTCAAGTCAAGAGTTTTATAGAACCTATTCCCCCAAAGTATGATTGCTTGACATGTACTGAAACTTGAATAAAATAAACCTTATCAAAGTATAAATATCTTTGAAACTTGCAGTGTTGTATTATCTAACGCTATACGAAACAATGAGCTTTAGCGAAATTCAAGACAAAATTTCAGCCATGTATTGAATTTGAACAGATGTTGCAGATTCCCCATGTATCTGCACAAAGGCGTAGAATGTAAGCCACTACTCATGGACGTTGCCGTCTATGACGCTGGCCATTTAAGCGACTGCACTGCCTTGAATAGAGTGATACTCTCATCAATTAATGTAACATATCTTACCTACGTTCGTTAATGTTACGGATATTATAGAAGATGTAATGTAACTAAGCGAGCTGTATTTAATGACAAATTAAAGTTACAGAAATTTGGTTTCGATTTTTATTTTATTATCTTTACCTGCATCAATATTATTCATTTTCCAACCGATTATATAAATCAATACACATCCGAAAATTAGAAATTAACGTATTTACTTAAGTCTAACAAAAATGCAAAAGTTTACATATCTTAAGTATTTTGACCTCGCATATTAGATATTTATATATTTATGCACTATATATTTGATTTATTAAAATATGATAAAATTCCAAAACAAATTATGTTTTTTTAATAAAAAACTCTTAATAATTTTAAACTAAATGACTTTGATTTTAACATTCATAGGGGATAATTGTTAATTTACAAAACTAGCCATTTCCCTCTTTTAACGCATTTCTGCCATTCACCAAAAATTTTATTTAGTTGTTTTTGATGTATTACAAACTATTAGTTTAGTGGTTAGAATGCACAAAATTAATCATTTAAAATGAAATTATAGAGGTATCTAATTAAAGTTAAATTTGCAAGCAACGTTCACTTTATGTGCATATTAATGTGATTTATTTGAACATGTTATTTAAAAATTATCGCAATGAACTTTCAGCGAAATTTAATAACGTAATTTGTGCAATTAAAACTACCAGACGTTTCAGGGAGTTTTACTAATTCTCTAAATTTAATAAATTATTTCAACATTTACGAATAACTGTGAGCACGAGCATTTTATAAGCAATGTATGTGTTAAAATGTACAGTTTGATTATTTTGAGATCAATTATGTAATAAAATTCACGTTTTATTGATTATAAAGTTCATTATTCTTTTTATTTTTTTAAGTACCCTTTGATTGAATTTATATTAATTCCATTCATTCTAGTTTATTTATGCAGGTATACAAATATATTCTTTGTCAACGTAAAACAGTTTTCTTTCACCATACAGCTGCAAATGGGTTTGATTATTAGAAGTGTACTCCTTCCTTGAAGAAAAGTATCACCAAGCACCATTGTAGCCATTATGATACGTTCAGAAAATAAGTTGTGATTGCTCAGGTATTTTTTTTCTTCTCTCGTTTGTAGTTCAAAATTTCGAAGTCTGTCACAAACATCCTTCGGGTTGCTTCATGACGTGATTTTAATAAAACATTTTAATGCTACACTTTGCCTATCTATATTAAGATGATGCTATAGATAAGATACTTCTTAGCTTTAAGAACTATTTTGTTTGTTTATGTATAAAATATCATCGCGTGTGTTTTATAATTAGAAATATAAGCTTAACTGTTAACTCCAAATTATACTTAATTTTAATTGGATCTTTCAATCTGAAAATCTATTTAAGACTTTTTTTCCCAAACTTACTATTAATTTATTGCTATTTTTTTTCTTTTTATTTTGCCTTTAAAGAGATTTGTAATCATCCAAAATATTTGTTAAGAAAGCGGGGTGCATTAAGGGGTGTAAGTTATTTTTTAAAAAAAAAAACTGGGTAATAGTTTAATACAATTTGATAAAATTATTCTCCTAAATATTATTCTAAAGATACACATAATAGTACCACATACAAGCGATAGATAAAAATATACACTCTTATCCAAAAATAAAGTCACAAACACAAAACCGGTGAAAACTGAAGAACTATTTACTGTGTTGCCACGAAATTTGGCACGAAGACGTTTTATAATATCAGAAACACACACACACAATATAGCAACATAACAATAAGGAAAATATTTTAATTGTGAAGTAAGGTACAAAAGGCATATCAAAAAGTGTGTAGCTATGAATCAGAAATAATTATTTAACTCGGGAAAAGTAAGTCTAATATGGAGACTTAATATGGAGAGTGTGATCACAGTGAACTGCTATACAAGCCTCACAACGAACTGCAGTACTTTTTAGGACTGTGCAATAAGTTTTTGTGACTACAAAACCCATTTTTGAAAAAGCAAGACGTTTAATCCCTGAAGGGTACGGGGTCCTGAGATAGGAGCTACCCTGAGAAATGACTTTTTCTAGACAATCCCAAACATGTTCAGTATAATTGTGATCCGGAGACCTAGCGGTTCAATTCATATGGTGAATATCCATCTTCATGAAATCTATCAATAATGTGATTTTTTGTGGCCGCGCATTTTCTTCCATAAAAATGTAGTGCTTGCCACTGCATCCAGCAAAAAAACAAAAAAATCACATAAGTTTCCTGGATCTGAGGTCTATAGCGCGGTAAACTAACAGTACTCGCATCGAAAAAGTACAGTGATATACGACTACTCAAAATATGTCGCAACACACAAGGATTTCTTTGGCACCAAATATGCTGATTTTTGATACATAAGAGGAATGAAATCGAGCGTAATTTTCTCTCCAGGTGAAAACTCGACACGAATCAATCTATATGATACTTTTTGGCTCATCTCTGTAAAGAACATGCTCCCATTCTTGTAATGTTCACAACTGATTTTTTCAACTGCACAATATCCGGTCTTTTCTGCCGGATGACCAAATGGGCGCACCAGACAGGACGCCTGCATTAGGACAGTCTCTGCAAGATGTTTTTTGACTGCCTGAAAATTCTTCTTTCAGACACAGCAGCAAGATTACGATCAAGCTGAGGGGAGTGGTTCAGGTATGCCACCGGTTAATGCCAATTAGCAATCTTATGCAGGGGCCGATGCCTGTGGAGACCATTCCGTTGACCATACCACTTGTTTGGAATTGATTCCATAATAGAAGTCCAATTTTGGGACATTTTTAAACCATCACTTAAGACTGCCATCTTCAAGTCCAACGACTATCTATTTCAAGAAATTCTCTAAACGATTATGTGATGTCATTCTCACTACATACAGACTAACTTGTTGTAATACAATATTCAAAAAATTGGAGGCAAATTACCATATACAAGAAAGGATTGAATTCAATAGATCGGCATAAACCTAAGCTGAACAACATTTTTTTCCTATACTGAAGATTGACATTGTACTACCCTTATTCAAAATATATAAAATATAAATTATAGTAGTTTTAATGGAAGCACTTTAAAATTATGGCAAAATACTTGTTTGTCACCCTAATTTTTATCATACAAAAGACATTATTCACATAAGAATGTTAAATGTATTAAGTTCAATGAAATTCAGATGATTTAAACTTTGTGTTACGACAGTCAGGTTATGATTAGTATTTGGTGTTCCAGTAAGAAAACAGTTCATTGAAGTTGAGATTATAAACTTCTGAATTTTACCAAGTCCTGTGTTATACTAGCTCGTGGTCGGCTGGAACATGTCTTCTGGACATAGATGCTTCGGTTTGATATTGATTGCAGAGATGGTCGACCACACTACGAGACACATTAAGATGACAGTAGCATCATCCTATAACAACCCCTTTTTCATCCATCCGATCGCCTCCAACATTACGAATCGGGCAAACGACTTCTCTCAGGCATTGCGAGACCCCACTGCCTATTGTCAACAAATCTGCTAACAAAAGTTGTAAATCAAAAAAAGGTACACGAGTAATTACGAAAGCCTGATATCTGCATATTTTTCTCTCACTCGTATATATCTGTTCTTTCCTATTAAAAAGATTTGGTAGCTATTGTTTTTGCATAAATTTGTATAAAATTCGTTTTTATCACTTATATTAACTATAACTTTTATTGTTACTCTCATTTTTTTTACGGTGAGCTTCGAAAAACGTGTTGTTCCTTAACTTTTGGAGGCGAGTGTATAACGTGAGTTTTGCTAAAAATACACATTTTTATTGATATTTCTTGGATTATATAGATAAAAACTTCTTTAGAAAATGAGATAATGTTTACCTGTATTTAAGAATAAAACAGGTAGTTTTATAATATTTAATAACTCTTATAAAATATACTCTCATTATGAACTCTTGTTCATAATATTTCTCCTTCCTAAGCTACTCAATAGTTGAAATATTATTAACTATTTTAAATTAGTTCGTGAACCTTATTCCGAAGCGTAACTTTGCCTTTGAAGATTCCTCTTTAATGCATTTATTTTAGTATTTCAGGATCCTGTTTCATGAAAAATCTAACTAATCATAAGTTTTGAGATTTTTCACAAACGCCTTTTCATGAGTTGTTTTATTGATTAACTTTTACTTTTTTAATGATCTGGGATTTTTTTTTAAAAAAATTTTCTTAAATATTTTAAAATTGCAAAATAATTAACTGTTAATAAGCTTAAGAATCTTTTAAATGCGTTTAATATTTACCTGCTAATGTTAGGGGCATTCATTTAATAACAGGAGATAATTTAGTACATATTTTTAAACATTTATGTACTCAAAATCCTTTATGGATATTTTTATGCATTTTTTTACACTAATTTAGGGAGAAAATAAATTTTGGGAGGAAAAAAGGTCAAGCGCGAAGAAAGATGTTAACAAACTATGCTTATTTAGTTGTTTCACCCTTTTAAGTTATTGTTAAAAGGCTCTTAGAGCTATTGTCAGTTTTATCAGATTTTCATTTGGCAATTAAAAGAACAGAAATCAGGAAATATATCAATTTTTTACAACACAATTATAATTCTGCTTTTATATTCTTTGCAATTTAAATTATTATATTTTCATTTTCTCTATCCTGATATGTTTTCCACGTCATACACATACATCCATAATAAAAACAAACAACTACCCTCCATTTTCAAAACTTACGATAATTTGTTGAATTACTGACTCTTTCAAATAGCATCCAAATAGCATCCAAATATACGATTGAACCGTTTGAAAAACTTATTTTAAAGAAAAATATATACACACGGAAAAAAATTAATCTTATGTTAATGAAATTTCACGAGGAAATTACATTGATTATTATCAATGTATTTCAGAATAATGCATGCGAAGTTATAGTAGTAAATTATATATTAATTTGTCAATTGAGTAAAGGCTCATTAATATATGTCACGTTTTATACTGCAATTAATGCTATGTGAGTTATTTGATTAATATGTATCAAATTAATCTTGTAAAGATACAATATATCAACCTCTTGATCAATCAATGGAAATTTAATCAATAATTCATAACCAATTACTTGGTTAATGATTGCTAATTCGGTAGGTGAATAGAAAATGATACGTTAATCAATATTGCCAAAATATCAGTTGATATGCCTTACGTACCAAGCCTATTTTGCAATTCAAGTAATCAAAATAAAAACCATGGCAATTTTGTAAATAATGACTTCTACATGACGAGAGGTAACGGTTTATTTATTTTTGTTACGCAAACAATCACAATGAATCATGATGCCATTGAAATATCACCTTATTACAAGGCATATGTCCGTTACATTTGTCGAGGCTTAGATTTCATTGGTGTTGTGTCTAATTTTGGTAAGTGAGGTAAGTCAAAGCATTATTAATATTATTATTAGATCACACAGGACAGCCCCCGTGGGCCAGTGCTTTCGTTGTACTTTCCTCCACAGTGACCTCTCATTCCAATTCTTTCTTCAGTTTTTCTCATTTTGTAGTCTTAAAATTCGATTCCAGGGAGTCTGTTCATCTCAGCTTGGTCTTCCACGCTTCCGAAACCCAGTGACTATGAATTGTAGAATCTTTTTGACAACATTATTATGTGTCATTTCAACTATACGGGCATTTAATTCATTCTATATAAGTTTTATGTGTTTAATGATTCCAGGTTGCTTATAAAATCTATATAATTCAAAATTGCACCTACTTCTCCAAATATTGTTTTTGCTTATACCTCCAAGTATACTTCAAAGTATTTTTCTTTCAATGGATGCAATTTGATTTTCTTCCGTGTTTATGTCCAAGTCTCAGATGCATATGCCGGAACTGGTCAAATAAGAGTTTTGTAAATTAAAAATATTGTGTTTCTTGGACGAACTTTAGACTTTAAAAACCACATCATTCCACAAAAAGCCTTGTTTGCCAGGTATAATCCATTCTGTATTTCATGAGATAATCTGTTATCAGAGATAATAATAGTTAATGCATTATTTTCATCAAATGTTTTGGTTGCCTTCGCCAAAATACTTAAGCAGTTTTTGAGTACAAGATTAAACACTTTAAATATATAAGTGAAGTTTAATGAGTTTAGTTGATCAGAATTCAAGTATCCATCTGGGGTTATTTATTTAGAATCATAATTTTGATGATTTTTAAGGCGTGTAGCATCACGAGATTTAAAGTTATTTAATTATTACCATTAATGATGATGCGTTTATTAATTGAAAGAATTGGTAATGTTTTAATATCTCAATATTTTCTAACAACCGCCTTCTAGAATTAAGGATGGCATGTACATTAGGGCATGTTAAATTAAATTATGCTTCACAGTAATCCTAAAGGACGTTAACAAATTGAAATATTTAAATTTATTTCGATATTGTAGTTCCTACCAAATGCTCTAGTTACGTTTTAGAATTATCTATTTTAATAACAAATGAGTTTTTTTTCTGAGCAATCGTTTTTCATAAATGCTTATCATATTATAAGGAAGAGTAAGACAATGAGGAATAAAATATTATCAACAAAAATGATTTTTAAAACAAAATTATTAAGTGAGTATTTAAATACATACGTTATGCGTTTCTCAATTCATTTATTATGCAAAATAGAAAGTTAGGAGGGGTGATAATTAAGGTATCCGACTACTTGCGAAAACCTTTTTCTAAAAAAATGAAGATATGGGGAGTTTTTGTGGTTTTTAGATATGTTTAGTACATTTCAAGAAAAATATGCTAAAATTAAGAAGAAAAAAGGAATTATTATTACAAAATTGGCCAAAAATGCGTAAAAATTTATAAAAAATTGTATAAACGGGCCCGATTCTGAACCAAAAGTTTCGGAACAAATTTTCAATTTTTCAATTCTGATGTGTTTCTATGTAATTCATCTTTGAAATGATCTTCAGGATGAAGATATTTTAATTTTTACAAAAATTAGATCACTTTATCTTAGTTATTATATGAAATTGCTTAAAATAACGTTGAGTATATTCACATAATTGACTGTAAATTTTGTAATAAAATAGCGATTGATAAATCTGAACATTAAAACACTTCTAATAATATACATAACATACACAAAAAAAACTAGTTAATTATTTTGAAATTTTTTTAGCATTCGCTGGCCCCGTTTGGGCATTTAAAAAAACACACACACATTTCACGTAAAACGTAAACGTCACCCCATTTTAAAATATGACATTATACTTAAAGTAATGGCATCTGCTTTTACTACAACACTTGCAGTGTTTGTTCTAGTGAAAGGGAAATAATAAATTTGGTCTTTTTATGAAGTTAATAAGATGGCCAATAAAATAAAATTATAAAAAAATGTCAATTTTTGGCAAAATTCACAATTTTAGGGTAGATGGATACCCCATTAAGCAAAAAGAGAGATTATTTTATATTTTACAAATATGTTTATAATGTATATTTATATTAAAATCAGATCTAGTCGTAGGAAAGTTTACGTAACAGTGAGAATACCTTACATCTTTAGTAGAAATAAGGTATATTGTAATTATTTATATGTAATATAGAAAAATAATTTTTTTTTAATAAATAATAAAGCTTTCATTCCTGTCAATGATTTTTAAATGTTTTTTTTTCTCAGTTGAACTTTGTTCTTGGCAAGATTTTTATCTAAGTAATTGTTCTGTTTTCCTCTCTTTCGATCTGTTTCTTTGGGTCTAAGTAATTTCTTCTTATTAATAATTAATTTTCCCATTCCCTTAAAAACATCGTAGACGGTTAAATTTGTAACAGAATTGAAAGTACTGGAAGTTATTTAGAAAGTTCTATTTCAAGTAATTTCGATAGAAAAATATTTAATACACAAAGAAGTTAATGCAACATGTTTGCCATTTATAATATAATTAGCTTGTTTCATTGTATGTATTTAACTTGTTATTCATTATATGGAATGAGTAACATAGATTAAAAGTCCTTTATCAGAATTATACTGAAATCATGAAACTACATTTAAATTAAAATTGGTTAAACTCCTGCCAGTCACCATGTATTTCAGCTCATTATAAGTTTTAAAAAGTATATTTCGTACTAATTGACAATAAATGACATTCTTCAAAGTAGAAAACAATACTTTTCCATTGATTCCTTCATATGTGGGTATCATGGTGTAATGAAAAGGCAGAATTACAAACCAAGAGAGGAGCCCTTGAACAGCAAGATAAAAAACGTATTCCTCCAGTTTCCCTTAAAAACATATTGCTGAGAAATTAGTGGATACTCTTAAATCTGACCAGGAAGCAAAGTCATCTGGCAAAAAATCCTGGGTTTACATTTAAGACACCTAGAAAAAGTTATTTCAGAAGCCCCTTAAAGAACCTAAGGCAAACTCCAGTCATTAAAAAGGTCATGAATCCATGGCCTGCTAGTAAAATATGCCGCCTTTCTTCTACTGTATGCCCAATTTGTGGTGAGATAAGAAAACTATGCAGGAATCCAGAACTTCTATGAATCACGTGTTAAGTGAGTGAGTGAATATTAACGTCACACTGTTCAGCTACTTGAGGGCTTTTTGCGACGGACCAGGTAATTTTGAACCACGGTCAAGTGACGCGAACGACCACTGAGCTGGCACCCCCTCATGACTCGCTAGCCATGATCCGATACCTTGACCACTTGGCTACCGCGGCCACACTTGGTGTTAAGACAACATCGTGTAAGTTTTATTTTTGTTGTTGTTTAAATTTTTAACTTTTTTCTTTTTTTATCATTTAATTTGTCCTGATTCTTCCTCTTTACTCTGCGTTGACTCAGACAAGAGAAGAGATGCTATGTGTATTCTTCCTAGTCGACTTGTTCCAGAGCGCAGTTTCTTGAACATTGTGAAGTTGGCTTAGGATGAGTGCTTTTTGTGCTTGATAAGCAATATATTATTTTTTTATTTGTGTATACAGCAGACCGGTCTTTGTGAAGTCATCTTTTTTTTATTTGTCGCATAAATACCTTATTCAAATGTATGAAGCCAACAGCTGCTTTTCC
>BMAO01031379.1:0-20984 GCA_019973975.1 Trichonephila clavata | reverse complement strand
TTGAAATAATCCTGATTTTTCAATAGACTGCAGAGTTAAATACATAATGCTTGTACTTCAATTATTTTAATTAGATGATGCTTAGTAAAAATATTTGCAGCGTTTCATTTAAGTACTGTTAAGAAATTTTATTACTGGAATAAAACACGTAATTTAATCCTACAGTGGTATTTAGACTTTAAACGCATCTCGAGATTATACAAACAAAATAAAATAAATACTGAAACTATTATTATGAATTTCAGATACCTAATAAATTAGTAAGATTTCATCTTTTTCCAATTCAGTCAAAATATATGCACACATCCCAAGCGCAATAGATCACGAATGCCCGATTCCCTCAAAATTCTAAGAATTTGCAGTTGTTTACATTCATAGATATCCCGGATCTAATTTTAACAAACTCAGAGCCGAAGGCACATGTTGAAGTTCAAAGTTTTGTGAAACATTATTTGAAAAAAAATAAAAACTTAAAACGTTCTAAACTCAGATCACTCTGGAGTAATCATGGGCTTCAGAGCAGGGAAAACGAAATCACCGTGCTTGAGGAAAAAAACGCGGGATCATATATGTCTTATCATGGGTCTGAATGGGTTAAAAGTAGATAAATTTACTTAATCTTAGTTGAATTATTCACTTGAATAACGACTTTCGTGCGCAATAAGAATAATTATAAAAAAGTACTGGGATGACTCCATCCTCCCATGTGACCACTATCATTAGTTTTGTGTGCGCGCCTTCTCCCGAGTTAACATAAATGTGACTTTTGATTTGTCCTTCTTAAACATGAATATCTTCAGAGGATATTTTCCAATCTGCTTGAGTCACAAGTCTTTATTTGTTAAACTGAGAAACATGCTTTTCTAAATTTCTTACTCTGTGATGAGGCATTTTGAAACTTCTCATAAGAAAGAGATTAGCGGCAAAACTTAATTCCAGCATTTATAAACAGCCTTATCACCTTTCTTTGAACTGTATTTGTTGTGGCTCGCATGTGAACTACAAATAAATAATACATTTCTTAATTAGGTGCAAAGGGGGAATTTTACGCATATTGAATGCTTCTTTCATGATGTATTTTAAATGAACCATGCATTTCTTATAGAGAGAAACATAATTAAGTTTTTCCGAAATGTTTTTAGTGCATGTAATTAGTTTCAATCTAAAAATGTACATAGTTATACTGTATGGAAAATGTACTTTCATAAGATTTATAATTTATACCTTCAGGAGATGATTTGCAATTCTTGATATCATTTAAATACAGTGAATTAATATATAAGTTAGAGAACTAATAAATAGAGCATGAGATAAAAACTGCCGACTTATTATGAAATAAACCGGAAAGCAAAAAATAATGACACCCCCATTTGTCCTTTTCATGAATAGAATTATCTCAGATTTTTTCCCGACAAAATGAAAAACGAACTTTTTTTGTTTAACTTCTATGACGCTTTATCTCATGAGAGCAATTAAAATAAATCTCTTAGGAAGTATCATTAAATTTTAAAATTGTACAATCATTGTGCCATCGAAATTCAAAATAATGCATAACATATTTTTGAGATTCATAAGTATATTTTTAAATCAAAAGTTATTCAATAAAAAAACTAATTAAATTATGAGCATTTTCAATCAAACTGGATAATAAAACAAATTTGAAACCAAATAATAATTTGCTGTAGAAAATTGCAAGATTTTTTGTTTGAAATACTATAAGTTAACTATCATATATTCACGCTTATTTTATGAAATTCTTGCAAATTTTCTGAATAAGAAACAAATTAAAATTATCAGGAATCAAAAATTAATTCATTAATCACCGGTTCATTAATTGAATTAATTACCGATTTTCGGCTCAACGTAGATTTGTCTCCATTGTTATAAATGTTAAAACAATAACAAAAGTTGGCGTCGAAAACCGGTTTTTCAACCAAAAGTAGCCAAACCGGGAGGGCATTGTTCATTTCATTGTTACAACAATGCAGACAAATCAAATTCCTGCTATTAGTTCCCTCTCTCTCCCTATATATATATATATATATATATATATATATATCCATTCTTTTATATTTTACTGTGTTATTTCAATCTTTCATATCTCCTTCTAAATTCTGTTGTCTTGTTATCTGGCAATTGGTATTCTTTTAAGTATTAATCATGTAATTCATCTCTCTCTTGTAGAGAAAATTTTGAATATATATATATATCTTGTTTAAATTTTCATTCGTTAGTAAAATACTTTCTATTCATACATTCAAATTAGGAATTGATTTAAAAATACTTTTTCATATTACTTGTATATTATAAAATTCATTTCGCGAAAGGTTTCTATTTCATCAGAGGTTATAAAAATATTTTTTCATTCCGAGAAATAATTCTATATTTGCACTTAATTTTCTCAAATTCTTTATAATATATATTTTTAAACATTTTTAAATTTTTTTTAATGAGCAGCGGCCTAGTGGACAAGCGAAATGGGGTATTGGCGTTCTCAAGGGGTGTTGTATGGAAGTTAGGAAAATACAGTCAGAGAGAGTACCGAATGAAGTGTCTTCGTCTGTCCGTTTTTTAATTAAAAATTCTGTTGCCAAGGGAATGTCATTTTGTCTCTCGCTCTCTCTTGTTTTGCATTCTCATTCAGTGACCTTTTAAATTACACCACCAAAGTTTTTGAGATGAATCCTAGAGATAATTTAAAAATAACATAACCACGGTACAATTCATATTATCATCGAAGGATTCAACGTTTCATACAGTTCCCGTGATAATTTTCCTTGGCATTCGGAAGACCTTCAACCTTCTAAGGCCCTAGGGATTATTTTGCAGACTGTGATCCACCTTTATACCTAATCAATATTATATAAAGATAATTCACTCAAACTGAATGAGAATATTCTTACTAAAATGAATTCCTAGCGAATACGGTTTCTGTAGGAAGTTTAACAAGATGATCTCTTATCATTAGAATTTTTCTTTTCACAGAAGATGCAGTACAATACGTACTGAAACCCACATTCTGTTTAAAATGAGAAGAATCCTACAGAATTTTTAAGCAAATTTGAAATTACGCCTATGCAATATCTTTCTTCATTACCTTCCTTAATACTCTCAACGCTGTGCTTCGCATTAAAAACCTACATAATGATCTCGTTTCATAATAGAATCAAACCAAAGCGCTGTCCACCGTGCTTAAACCAAAACTGCAGACGCTATCTTTTCTTAGTGCATAAAACCAAGCCCTGTGCGTTGGGCTAAAACATAGAAACTCTCCTTCTTAAATTACAAAAATTTCAGACCATCGCCTTCTCGCTCCAAAACCCAAGGGGCTGTCTTTTCTCTGTCCATCCCATAGGGATGTCAACCACCTCCACCCACAAAAATAGCAACCTCATACGCAGGTGAGGAGAATGGTTACAAACTTTCAAGAAAATCTACCACCAATAGTAGCCAGACGTTACACATTATACGGCGAATTGCTATCAATATTACCGGAAAAAAATGTTTTATGTAAAAAATGACATGCCTTCCTTCCTTCACGTAATTGTTTTAACAATAGAATCATTTGGACTTTAACGTCAAATACCGCAGAATCATCTCGCGTTCCAAACTCATATTCCGAAAACGCATAAAATGCAATGTAATCAAATGCTGCGCTTACTTACATAGCGTTGAAACTCAAGTTATCAATTTTATCTCGGAAGATTGGGCCAAATTAAAAGAACTATATTACAAATCGTAAATCCTTACCTGTTTAGTATAAAATTACCCTCGGCAAATACAGAAAATAGAAATATTTTTGAAAAAAACACAGTTTATACACTTAATAATTTGATTATAATGTGCCAAAAGGAATTTATCTTTTTATAACTCGTTACTTAATACACAGTCATTTAGATATTTCTTAAGATACGTCGAATTAAATATTTACGAATTTATTTATGTAAAAAATAGACAAGCAGACTAATGTATCTACTATTAAGATAAGTTTTACACACATTTTTCAAGATAATTATATCTGTGTAACATCAATGTTAATGAAAATTTCTCTTATTTAGCTAAAAGGAAAAATACTTTTTTGCACTATATTTGCATATTTATTTATAAAATATTTCAAATACATTTGCTTACATTTCACACATAAACTTTTGTAACTGACTGTAAAATGCCTGCTGATGGGCAGTCCCGTCATTTTAGTTATGTTGTAAGAAGTTTCTACCTCTTATTAGACTGAAAAATGCCTGCTGGTAAGCAGTCCCGGCATTTCTTTCATGATGAGTTTTTTATTACATGACCGTTAAATGCCTGCTGATGGGCAGTCCCGGCATTTTAGTCATGTTGTTGGAAGTTTTTGCCTTATTAGGCTGAAAGATGCCTGCTGAGGAGCAGTCCTGGCATTTCTTTCAAGATGAGTTTTTTTATTACATGACCGTTAAATGCCTGCTGATGGGCAGTCCCGGCATTTTATTCATGTTGTAGGAAGTGTTTGCCTTATTAGGCTGAAAAATGCCTGCTGAGGAGAAGTCCCGGCATTTCTTTCATGATGAGTTTTTTATTACATGGCCGTTAAATGCCTGCTGATGGGCAGTCCTGACATTATGGTCATGAATACTTCAGTAGTTTTTGCCTTATTAGGCTGAAACATGCCGGCTATGGAGCAGTCCTGGCATGTCTTTCATGAAGAGTTTTTGTGTTGCAAGACCACTAAATGCCCGCTGATGGGCAGTCCCGGCATTATGGTCATGAATACGTAAGTAGTCGTTGCCTTATTAGGCTGTACGATGTCTGGTTGTAAAACTGTTTCAATACTTTTGTAGAAGGGATGTGCTTTATTTTAACTGAGCGAAGGTTCCTCTTGGTTCAAAAATGTTGCTAATATTTGTATTGATTTATTACTATTGTCAATCTTTATTTCCTTTTTATGGAGAAGCTAAGGTAGCCTCGAGATCCAAAGCTCTGCAAATGCTGAAAATAAAAGTAGAATGAACCTTAGGGATGTTTTTCTTTGATTTCGGTTTCTGTTGATTGTTACAAATTAATGCGTTTCTTGTTGTCAGTGGACACAGTTGAGCACTAAGATTTAATGCAACGCAGATCTTGTAAACGACGATGGAACGAACAACAGGAGGGTTCTTCTTTTTCGATGTTTTGTACAATTTTCCAATCCAGTTACTGTTCTTTTCCATCGGAGAAAGAACAGCTTCGATCATCAAAGCGCCACAGATTTTGAATACAAAATCTGAGTAAACTTCGGGAATACAGTTTTTTCCCTTGTGTTCCAAGATCATTGTAGGTTTTGTGTCCAGTGCAGACAATGGAGGCTGAGCGTCACAGTCTGGGCAAATTTTCCAGGTGATAACCGAATGGGTAATGGAAGTTGCAGTGTTGCGTTGGATTTTTTCGAAGAATTTGGAAAAGGCGCAGTATTTAATTAATTCGGTTAAAAGTGCGTAACAAACGATGTTGTAAAAGGAAGACAGATTATAATCCAACATGACAGATATTCCGCAATAGAAAAAGTAGAAGCACATCTCGAACCAAAACTCAATCGCCATGGCTCTTTTTCAATCAACCACTTTATAAATTATATTTCGGAACAACGACTAAAAATCACTTTAAACTCAAATGCAAGTTTACTTTTCAGCAGTCAACACATATAATGAGGTTTTTTCCGACTTTTCTGTTGGTTTTTCTTTAAATTCATTGTTAAGCAGTATTGTTGTGAATCGAATTTTTACAGTATTGTTGATACATAATTAACTTCAGTAACAAGGATCTGTTTCAGCATTGTTACTTAACAATCATTGTTTTGCTTCAATAATACTTTTGTAATAAAATGGTTTCTAATTCCGTTGAAAAACAACATTGGGTATTTTAATATCTTTGGAAAGATTTTCATATAAATATGTATGTTTAATAAATAACCTGTGGGAAATATAACACACTACATACAAACACACACAAGTATACAACTCATACAAGCATACACATACATATTGGGACTTTAAATAAATTCCTGAGGGAATTTGAACAGAAACATTTTTATACTCGAGACTTAAAGTAAAATTTACTATGCATTTTTTTAAAGTAATAATTAATTGTGTTGCTTCAATGCATTTTAATTACCACCAATTTACATGGCATGTTTCGAGTAAAACGCAGAATGGACCAGTCGTTTAAAAAACCAAATTTCTCTTAGTTTTTCCCATTTAATAATTATTCCGATCACATACAAATTAGAATGTTTACTACATGGAAAACTTTTAACAACTCTAAATAAAGAATTTTCGGATGCAGAATAGATTTCAAAAGTTTTAAAGACAACTTCTAATTTTATGAAAATGTTGACCAAGCATACATTTAGAAAATATTTATTTAACTCCGTTTGAAAGATATAATATGTTAAAGACTATTTTTTAAATCCAACTAAGAAAGGAGACATAAAAATATTTTGCATAAATATTCGAAATTCTATCTGTTTAGGAACAGAGCCTCAAAGTCATCACTCGCGACTCACACACACATACGTATAGTCACACACACATACCTATACTCACACACACATACCTATACTCACACACACATACCTATACTCACACACACATACCTATACTCACACACACATACCTATACTCACACACACATACGTATACTCACACACACATACCTATACTCCACACACATGCCTATACTCACGCACACACCTATACTCACGCACACACCTATACTCACACACACATACGTATACTCACACACACATACCTATACTCCCACACACATGCCTATACTCACGCACACACCTATACTCACGCAAACACCTATACTCACACACACATACCTATACTCACACACATATCTATACTCCCTTGAAAGTAAATCAGAATTAAGAAATCATTCACCAATAGCCCTCATATAGTTTCTAGTATACATACAGGGGGATTTTTTTTGCTACAAGATCAACAAACTGGTAGGGTGTGTAGGGGGTACATAGGTGACTTAGAATCACATAGGAATACAGAGTCACGCAAATTCCGGAATTACGATCTATGTTACAAAGAAGCAGACAAAAGTAACAGAAATAGAAACACATTAAAGGGACAGAAAACATTTTATTGAAAGATTGTACTAAATTGTCTAAACTGATATTTATTTATTTCGTTTATTATAAATTGTCTTTGAATATATATGCACAAAACAGTTTGCATGAACAGTCGACTCTCGATAATTCGAAGTTGAAAGGACCAACGAAAGACTTCGAATTATCAAGAGTTTAAATTATCAAGAGGGTAGGGGAAATACTCCCAATACAAGCGAAGAGAAATTTTTTCCTAACACATTTAAATGAGAAACTATGTAATAAAACAACAATTATACATATGCATAGAGTTATTTTAAAGTATTTTTAAAAAAGTACATATTATACAGTATAAATATTATACTGAAGCTATAAGTCATGTATTAAAAGAATGCATTTATATGTATTAGAGAATACATACTGTATATAATTAACTTTTTTGACGAAAAAATTCAGTTATATTTTTATTTTATGGCATTCAACTAGCTTTGTCAATAAATTTTTCTAGTATAAATGACACTTGTCCGCATCAACGTGATTTGAAGGGAAAAGTTACCTTGTTGGTTTAGTAACACTTTAGCTTCTGTTAGAATTAACAGTGGCATGTCCGATGGTCATCAAAAAGGCTACGTTACTGGGGAGACAGACAGGGCAATATAACACAAATAATTTAAGCTCCAACCTGTTTGCTACAGGACTCTACATGATAGTGAGTGTTTGAATCGTAGAGAGTTTTATTAGATCATTTTGAATTATCCCGTGTAGTAATTTGGCCGGCTACATATTTTACTTCGAAATATTGAGTGTACCAAACGTATTATTTTAGCTCGAAATATCAAAAGTTTATTTAGGGGCTGGAGCATATACTTCGAATTAGCGAGAAGTTCGTTGTATCAAAGGCTTTCATTACCGAGAGTTGACTGTATATGCGCATTTTCTATTGTTTTATTTCATGAAAAATATTTGCATGTATATTAACATTTTGTGATTTCGATAGCATACTTATGGAACAGTAAACAAAACAATTTGAAACTTATGAATTTTTTTATATGCACTTGGGAGAGATCTACTAAATATTATTTGTTTGTGCTGTATGTGTATTGTTGCTTCCATGAGATCTTACAAAAATTTGATGACATATAAATTCGAAATAAACCCAATGTATCTTGATTAAACAATTCTCAATGTACATTTTACAATTACGTTATTATAGAAAAAAAATTATGCCAGTCGTTGTTGCCAAAATTATTAACTGATATAGTCCACGAAAAACATAGATCGAATAAAATTCTAAAAGAACCAGACGTTCAAATGCAGAATCAACTTTGAAGAACTTTTATTTGATTTCAAAAACTTCAATATTTCAACTTCACGTCTGAAAGTCAAAGAAAAATATTCGCTAACATAAAATATGCCAAAGCAATATCGGACAAATATCGGCTTTCTGTGCTGACGGAGCTTTGACCAGTATTGACCACATTCGTATGTGTAACGCGACCTGTGCTTGAAGAGGCAATAATTTTGCCACTTATGTATCCTCGTCTCCGTGCATACGTCAAAATAAATAAGGCACTCCATCATATTTAGTCTGCCTTTTGTCGCATTCGAACACATCGACCAACTGCCTTTACGTCACTTTCATTCTAAAACATTGCTCTGAATGGAAATTCAAAGCGGAAGTGAGCCCTAGGTCATGATGAATTCTGACAAGGATATACTGGAAATCCATAAATTACTGATAGGAACGTTCACGTTTTGGGATATCTATTTATTTATGGGGAAAGAAGGGAGTCTGCTCCTGTTTTTTTCTGGGATATTGGTAAATCATAATCTTATTAGGTGTGTTGAATTTAAGAAGGACAGGGAATATTTCCCCAATTTTCTTAAATAAATTTCATAATATTAGAGAGTACTGTACGAATTTTTTTCCCTTAGTTTTTTAGAAAGCAGAAGGTAAACGGTTTTGCATTTTTCAGACAAAAAGAGCTAATGAATTTCGATCTTTTGTTAAAATAAAATATTTATACTACATTTTAAGAAAAATAATTGTAATACTTAGAAATATTTAATTAACTTTATTTTTTTTCATTTATAGTGCGTTAATTGTACATCTATTATTAAGGTATCCAACTACTTGCGACAAAAAAAAAATTTTAAAAAAAGAATGGATTTTTTGCGGTTTTTAGAATTGTTTAGTACATTTTAAGAAAAATATGCTAAAATTAAGAAGAGAAAAAAAAAGTTATTATGATTAAAATAAGAAAAAAATTGGTAAAAATTTACAAAAAATAACATAAACGGGACACATTTCGTACCAAAAGTTTATAAACAAATTTTCAACTTTTCAATATTGTTTTGCTATTCATTTTTGAAATTACCTTCAGGATAAGAGATATTTTAATTTTTACAAAAACTAGAGCCCTTTTTCTTAGTTATATGAAATTGCTAAAAAAACAGTAATTACTGTAAATTTTGTAATAAAACCGTGGTTGATAAATCTGAAGGTTAAAACACTTGTACTGTTATGCAGAACATACACAAAAAAATTCAGTTAATTATTTTTAAAACTTTTTGAGCAATCACCGGCCTAGTTTGAGGATTTTAAAAAAAAATAAAAAACACATTTCGAGTAAAACGCGTTTTAATGTATGACATCTTGTTTAAAGTAATGGCATCTGCTTTTACTAAAAGACTTGTAATTTTTGTTATAGTGAACGGAAAATAATAAACTTTGTATTTATATAAAACTAATAAAATAACATATAAAATAATATCATAAAAGAATTTGCCAATTTTCGGTAAAATTCACAATTTTAGGGTAGTTGGATAGCTTAACAGAGTCCACAGTAAGTATATTTTTTGAATTCTTCATAAACGTATTGAAATTCAGAGGAGGGATATATGTTCCTCTGCATATGTAAGTTAAAATAAAAATGGGATATTAATCGAATTTTTTTCTTTTGATCTATTTAGAATTGATTTCCAGTTTACTAAATTAAACAAACACAGTTTTTTTTTTAATATTTAGTCTCCTCCCAGTTTATCTAGTAGTATTGAATAACATTAAAATTGAAAAAAAAGAGCAGAAATAAAATTATATAAAAAAGTCAATGAATGATATTATTAGAAAAATGAACGCTTTATAATACGAATAACAATTATAAGATTGTTTTCTAGGGGTAATAAGAAAGAACACATTCGAGAAAGGAGTATTATGAAACATTTTTTGTATAGCTGAAACTAAACCATCGAAATGAAACAATTTCCTTTTGTGTGGGATTGAGGTTCCTTTCAATTGATTATGATTTGTGAAAAGATTTTTGGACTAAAAAGATATTCGATAGGAACTGACTTTTTCATAAAGGCGAGGGAACGTTTCCATAATCAAAATGCTGTTAGATTTTTTTTTTTACTTTGTGAGTCTTACAAAATTTAAAAATAAATTGTTTGACTATAGAACACTTTTGATGCATTGACTTTTAATTAATTATTTAGAACAGCAATAAAACGCAGCTAATAATCAATCACACTTTTGCAATGCTTTTCTATAAAACTTAATTGGAAGTTTGATGGATATTTTTGAGACCTCTTCACACACTCGTGGGCGTGATCGCTTTAACATTTTCAGCTAGTTTCATTTAAATTCTATGATTCTTTCATTCTGTTGCAATTCGCACTAACAAGGCCTTGAATAATATTTTTACACCTGAAAGTATTTTTAGTAGCTCGTTCATCACATAAATAATTTTAACTATTTTTATTCTTCACATAAAATATTTGAATATGAACATTAGTTTCTTTGAATATAAACTGGTTTGTAAAAATATATATGTTAGCCCCAAATACGTTTACAAAAGGTAAAATTGTATTTGACTGAGTAAATTCAAAAATCAACGACTATAAAAGCTTCAGTTTATTCTTAAATAAGCTTATAAAATTTATATATTCACAATTGAAAATTTTTAGCTGTTCTATAGTATCATAATACCTATGAAATTCTTTACAACTGGAAATAATTACACCTTTTTACGCGACTAGTCACTCGTTAGAGATAGTATTAATGGTTGATGACTGAACAATATTAGATAAAAACAAAAATAGAAGGCATGGAGACCACTTAATGAAATGTTCTGTCTTGTAGATCGAACATCGATTGCTTAAACAATAAGAAGGCACTTGGGGAAGAGTTCAATGATACAATAGAAATTATCAGGCCTATTGTAATGAATTAAACAGTAGCAGTATTATAGATTGTTCATTTAGCTATTTTATCTTCCACAGGCTATAAAATACCTAGACATTTTGTAAAATGTCTGGCGTTTTTAGGCAAACATGACATAAGAGATTCATTACTTACTTTCCTTAGGCATTGTATATAATACATTGGCTTTCTGTAGATTGGCATATGCTATTTAGGCAAAGAGTGCAAAAAAGGTCACAATAAGGCTATTATTTAAAGAACGTTCGTTACATGTGAAAATATAAAAGACATTTTCAAAAAAAAATAATGAAACAGTGCTAAATAAAATATTTAATCAAAAAACACTAAAAAATAAGTTTTAATTTATATAACATATAGTTATATAAAATACAACTTATGCCTTCCTTATTAAAGGAAACAAAATAAAATACGAACCTCATTGTTACAGCAAGAAAGGAAATAGCTTTATTTTGATTGTTCATAATTTTACTTCTTATAAAAAAATAAAACAGACTCCTTAAATAAACGTTACTAAAAATATATACATAAAAATGGTAAGTTTTTAATGAAACAAATTAAAAATTAGTTACTAGTTCCACTATGGTAGGCTTTAATGACATTTGAATCTGATCTATATTACTTTTATTCACGGAAATGCATTTCATGCTTCAAGAATTTTTCTTAACTTATACACTTGATGAATCTTTACCTTCCTCCTTACTGAATTTTTATCAATTCTTTTACCTCTGATATACATTGACTATATAACTATTATAACTGAAGATATATAAATTTAATTTACCTTGTATCCATGTGGTAAAGCTGCCTAAATTAATTTCATAATTAAGAAATGTAGATGGAAGTTGGGTTTAAGATTTCAATTTATTTGCATACGAAATTTCTAAATTTGCGATTTTCTTTTTATAATGGAATATTTTTATTTTTATTTTGATAGGTTCATGTTCAACATGGATTATTTATGGTTTGAAAAATTTAAATAGACATGCACAAAATTAAAATGTGAACCTATTTATCTTCTGTTTAACGTAAAATTCTCATACCATAAATAATCCCCAATGTATCTGAACACAAAATTTTTAAAACAGCAACAAATTAAAATAAATCTTTGAGACCCTAACTAATCACATTTCCTTGCGCTTATTATCCACGTTAAAAAATGAAAAGTTTTTGTGATATACAAGGGGTGATCAAATGAAAAGGTACGAAACGACATAAAAATGAAACAGTTAAATATTTGCATATTCCGCCAAGGAGAATGTAGCGAGACATCTCGGGATGCCATTGGAGACTCTGACTGGGATCGGATCATGCGCGGGTGCCCGCATGCGCAGGAGAGAGCAAAGGCTCTTATAAAAAGCGGCGTCCAAATGATGCGAGCACAGAATTACTCGAGCCCAGAAAAAGCATTAACTCCGATGTGTACTGTGAGACACTCCGACGCCTACGCAGGTCCATCAAGAACAAAAGACCGGGGCTGCTCACGGAGGGTGTGGTTCTGCTCCATGATAACGCGCGTCCACACGTCTCCAGAGTCACACAAATGGAACTGGACAAGTTCCAATGGGAGACGTTGGACCATCCGTCCTACAGTCCGGACATGTCACCCTGCGACTTCCATGTGTTTGGTCCACTGAAGAACACCTGAAAGGAAAGCGCTTCAACTCGGACGACGTACTCAAGGGCACTGTGAAGGACTGGGTCTCGTCACAGCCACAGGAATTCTGGGAACAAGGAATCCTGCGGCTTGTTCATCAGTGGGATCGTTGTGCTCAGGCCTATGGTGTATATTTGAATAAAGTCTACATTTGTACCCACCGTGTCGTTTCGTACCTTTTCATTTGATCACCCCTTGTATATATAAACCTCCCACACACTAATTTTGTATTCCCCTGATAGTTAACAACTGATAACGATAAATACTGACTAGGTAATTCATTCAGAGTTCCCTCCCTACATCGCTTCTCCCCCTTGCCACTGTTCCAAGCATTTCTTCAAATCGGGACGATTCATTTATTGAAGAAAACTGATTTCCGTGGAGATAAATTCATAACTAAAAGAAATTTCAACCCTGAGATACCGTAACCTTGTGTGGCGGTGTTCACCCAAGACACATTTCCCGTCTGGAACGAGTGACGTCTCAACGGTCAAGCAGTTTCTCGTAGGAAAGTATCCCAGGGTGGATACCCTGGTGCGGATGTCCTAAAAGAGGTCAACATCTGACCTCCCTTGATGTAGCCGACAGTAGGAAGCAACATGCAGGTGACAGTATGTTTTGGCTCGGTTCTGCCTCGAATTTTTAAGTAAAATACCCCGGGTGGTTAGTGTGTGTGGTCCACCTCTCTTCTCTTTCCATCAACATCACGAGAGGACTTGCGGCTCGACGAATATTTAGAGTGCATCAAGCCACGAAGAGAACCTATACATTTACATATATCCATTCTTTCTCCGGGATTCTAACCCAGGTCTTAAGGCACAGCTGTTAGAATCACGAACCATTATACCGGATAAGCGGCAACTAACTTGTAAATGAAATCACTAAAAACATTTACAATATTAATACTCATATTATTAAAACTATTTATTTTATTTGTGAAGTGCTTCAACACAAAATTAGCAGTTAACTAAGTCTTACTGCCTACTACCTTATAGCTACTTTAAAATTACTGTAGAAATGAAACATATTTGTTCCTGGAAATTCACATAATTCTTGATTAATTAGTAAGACCGATAACGCATAAAAAAGCCCTGCAAGCTGTGCATATCACTAAATTGTCATCAGGTTTAAGATGTGAACAAATTCAGCTTTGTAAATTTTAGCTAATTTGTTAACATAAGCAAAAAAAGTAGTATTACACAGATGCCAAATATTAAAATATTCACTTAGCTGTAAGCATGAATTTTCATATTTAAATTCACGTGAATCAAACTGTATTATTCTCTTGCACATTCTTTTTAAAAAATCAGACTGTCAAAAGAGAAATAAGCATTTTTAAAAATTTTAAAAATACTTAGAATTAAATAAACTTTAATACTTTTAATAATCAGCTTTCATTAATTTGTTTATTTTAGTTAATCTTTTAGTAATTTTTAAAAAAAAATTAATATAAAACCTTAAATAGAATAATTAATCAAGGTGCCAAAATGTTATATTAAATGAAGTTTTAAAAAGATTTAAAAAATAAGTAAATAAAAAATGATTGCAGTGCAAAAAAAAAAAAGAAAAAGGAACCCCTAAAATACATATAATCATGTATTTCATTAGTTTATTTTATATAACTTATAATCTAAGGATTATATTTTGTTTAAATAAACTAATACTTTTCTACTCTAAATCAAATATAAACATTAACAAACCTTAGTAATCCTATACTTCTTTAAAGTTTTATTTTATAAAATAATGCGATACTCTTAAATTAATTGAATTTTACCGAGTTTACCGGTGCTGAAGATTATAGATGGGACTTTGAAATTGTTAGGTTTTTCAATTAAGTGTGCTTAAAAATATTTTTAATATTAAATTATAATATTTATTAAATAATGATAACCAAAATATGTATTTTGTTTTTCATTACAATGTTCACAGAGTTTTATTTTAGAATATTTATATTATTTATAAAATTTTATCAAAATATTGTTTTTGAGCTTTTAATATAATTCGTATTTTATGATTATAAGCTACTCATATCTGTATTATATCTGCATATAACAATGTCAATGTGACAACACAAAGCCAATGTGAGATTCCATGCTAAAGAAATTTAGAAACCAAAATATCAAAGCATTTTTTTTTCATGTTTCGTGTTTTGTTTAACTATGTTTTATTTAATTCTAAAAAGAATACAGTCGTTTGATTTTTTTTTTTAAATATAAAAGAGTAAGAATTTTTTTTCTTTTATCAAATTATTTTAAGAATTTTAAAAATAGCCACACACAAAAATATAGCTTTCTTTTGTTTTCGTTTATATACATCATCACGTGTTTTAGAGACTGTTCTTAACGAAATTAATTGTAGCAAAAATAATATTCACACCTTTTTTTTTTAAAGAAGCACACACAACGTAAATTTAAATATAAAAACACTAAAATTCCAGAAAAAAGTTAGTTAAGAAAGGGAGAAACCATATCAATTCTTCTCTTATAGTGGGGGGGGGGGAATATTTTTAATGGTGAAATTTTTTGTGCTGTGATAAAAAATGCATACTAGACACATTTCTCATTTTATATATTGCTGTATAAAACTTCCTATGCTACCTTATATAAAGCTTCTTGTTCCCCTATTTTCACGATTGTGCAATTCAAATGTTTTCTATAACAATGTAAAATAAAAACCAAAAAAAATTTTTTTTAAATTTTTTTAAAAAATGACGCTAAATTATTTTTTAATTTTGAAAATTTTATTCTTTTAGTTTCCAACATTCACTTTATTAGAAGCATGCAATACTATTCTAATCCGAAATAAACTAAATAAAAACAAAAAACACTGGAAAATTTTGAGTTTTTGAAAAAACTTTGCGGTTTTTTTATGCTAGGTTACTTTGAGTCTCAAATTATAAAAACTCTTAATGGGTAAGAGTACGAATTTTTTCTTAAGATTTCTGACCAAAACTGGTGGAGCTTATTATTTTACTTTAATAAAATTATTTTTAGAATCTTATATATATGGAACTTAACAGTACTGTAGTTCTTTGTAACGTTGTGTGTGTATTAAATAGTAGAAATAATGCTATTATCTGCAGTAATGAAAGTTGAGTACTTGTTTTTAATAAATTTTTAACCACACTTCTCAAAAATGGAGTAAACTATGTAAATAACCAGTTAATTTTTGATTTTAGTTCTGATAAACTAATTTAAGAAAGTAATACCTTGTAAAATATGCCTAATTAGGAAATTGTTCTAAGAAAATATACAGTTTGTGGAAGTATCCAAAGTTAATTATATACAGGAGTTGTGTACACCTTTTTAAGTAAATACAGATGATCATCGCTAATTATACGAAAAGTTTACTTAATATGTTAATTAAATAAAGTGTCCAAATTAAGGTGAATTTTAAATATGAAACATGTTTGGCTAAGTTAAATTATATACAAAGTTAAATAACATTAATTTAACTAAGTATACGTTACTAAGATATTCAGAATTCCCACAGAAAGAAAATATAAATTCTTGTTTATGCTATTTATTGTTTATCTAAATTGATAGTGTACAATATAAAACCTATATCAGAAGCAAATGTTGTTTGAATTGTTAAATTCTAGAAAAATCATTAACAATGTAATTCATAATAATTTTTTCGAAGGAAAAAATAATTAAGGGATAATTCTTAAAATTTATAAGACTATAACTTTATAAAACTGCGTATTACTCGCGCAGGTGTACAACGGGCACCTATACTTTCGAACTGCTTTTCTTAAGTTGCAAGAATATTCGTTGTATAACGTGCATTTTTTAAGTTTTAGGAATATCATTTGTATATCGTGCATTTTTTAAGTTTTGGGAATGTTCGTTGTATAACGTTCACTTTTTTCTACAAAAAAATTTCAAATGTACATGTTTAATGCTCCTATATTTTAATGACTTTAAATATTCTGCAAGTGGATAAATAAAGCATGGAATGAAATTAAATCTTACATAATTAAAGAAAAAGTATTATATATTTAACGATCTAGATGAATTGGAAGACAATAATTTATTTATATAAATCATACTAACAGAGGTGATGAAAAATAATTTGATGATGGGCATGAAGATATAATGAATGACGAATACAACGATTTTATCATGTTGTCCTATAATAAAAATTCACAAGGTTTCTTTTGAATAAACATTATTTAGATAGATATACAAAAGTTGTTGTCGTGTTCTTCCTGAAGGTAAGGAAGGAAAATTGCCAGAGTCTGAGACAGGTTGGACTTCTACACGATAGATGGCGACACCACCTAACTCCACAATTTAGATATGAACTGGAGGAAAAAATAGGAGGGGAGTGTAGAAACCACTGGAGCACCCTGATTCTGCACGTATTCCGTGTGTACTCGGAAGAGATTTGTAGGGATCCGGCATCGGACCCAGGCCCTCCAATCTGGAGTCCGATGCTATAACCATTAGGATACTCACGGTCCCCTACATGGGCAAGTAAAATTTATTTTATATTCATGCTTTCTTTTGCTTTAAAAGTATTTTTATATCCGGAGTATTAGAAGCACCCGTGAATTTTTATCTTATTTTTATTACTATAAATGCATGATATACGCCAAAATATACGGTAAGTTTACTGGTCTATAAATACAGGAGAACACATTGTTACAATTCTTTTAACTTAAGCTATAAATTTCACACATAACCGTAGCTCGTTTTACTGAACTTTAATTAAAATGTTCTATTTAGTTCTTACTATTTCAATAATTTTTTTACTAGAATTGCAATAGTAATACTGCACATTTAAAACTTATGATATGTGTATGACAATGCATTAATCTTCCAAATGAAGTTTCCTTATAATTCAAAAAAAATATTTTTTCTTTAGATTCTTTAATGTATTTACGGTGCTAAAAACATTTAGTAATATTCTAGACGATCTTCCAATGAAGTTAAATTTCCCAAATTATATTTCCAAGCCAATCTGCTTTAGAGTGAATGAATAAAAATAAGATTTAAGAAACTATTCTTAGGAATTTGAATTAAGAAAGAGAAAAAAAGGAATAAAAAAAAGTAATAGAGATGAAAATTTAAAACAGAAATCAATATAACAGGAATAAACATCCAAAAAGAAAAAAAAAAGAAGATTCTGTAACAAATAATAAATAGAAAAAATTACGTAGTACTGTATATTCACAATATTAGCATAATAAATAGGAGTATTAATTTAATTTCATCATTTAGTTTCTTAGAATTAATATTTATGTGGGAATTGATTCTTCAGTTCTCCACCCAGAATGCAGCACCTTCGCCCCTAATACCCTCTGTAGTCACGACCGCGATGGCCGAGTGGTCTAGGCATCGGATCATGGCTAGTGTGTCATGAGTTCGATCCTTAGTACC
This sequence comes from Trichonephila clavata, assembly GCA_019973975.1. Lineage (NCBI taxonomy): Eukaryota > Metazoa > Arthropoda > Arachnida > Araneae > Nephilidae > Trichonephila > Trichonephila clavata. The sequence continues at coordinate 2,649 of BMAO01031379.1, read as the reverse complement.
ACTGAAGATCCGCCGTGTAGGGGCGCTATGTACGTTAAATCTGTCGAGAACTCAAACGTCCTCCCGTTGGTGTGGTGTGGTAGTTAGGAGAGGGGCGCCAGCTCAGGTGTCGTCCGCGTCACTTGACCATGTTCAAAATTACACGGACCGTCACCAAAGCCCTCAATCAGTGCGACGTTTATATTCTCTCACCTCTGTAGTCGCGGATCACAAGACAGACGGGAATTGGATCTGAAACTCTCGCGCAGGAGAGACAAACTGCGAATTGTCTGATCGCGAGTAGGCGACCAGCCATACCACAAACATACGCGCGTGCTGTTTACAGATGGAGGAACTCTGTACAACTCTGAAAACTGAACTGTACCTTTCTTTGTACTATTTCATTAATGAACCTATCATACCTCATCTTCACTAAATAAACGGATTTCTCTAATTCAAATGGTGTGTTTGTGTAACCCCACATTTATATAGCAATTAGATGTCTGAATTACGCAGAAATTATTATTACAAAAATCCCAAGTGATTTTTTTAAAATGTTCATGCTCTATAATTGCTGTTACTCTTCTTCAAAAATATTAACTGAAGTAAATATTGTACCAAATTCAACTTACTAATATATATATGTGTGTGTGTGTGTGTGTAACGGTTGTTTTCAAACTTTAAGGCTGTGGGGAACTAATCCGCATACTCAATTAAATGATGCCACCAAGCTGTACAAGCTCAGCTAGTTTATTTTACGTTGGGTCTTTTAGCATTTGGGCTGCAAGCAGCCCTCAATTCTATGTCTGACAGTATTTCATGTTGAAGTGACGAAGTGGTGATTTACAGTCTATTGTAAGCTGCATGCCTTTTGGTGTAAAGCAAAATTAGTTTATTTTTATAGCGTTTTATCTGTGGGTTCTGGACTGTAAAATAGTCCTCAATCCCATATTATTTACAGTTTTTAGATGCGGAAACGACTCAAGTTGGATTTACACAGCCTGAGGAGAGGCGTGAAGGCTATTGGTGGTTGCAAAAGGATCGAAAGCGTGGCTTAAGGTGACCTCGTGACTTGAATTTCATGCTTCGTTGAGAGCTGAGGCATCGCTCTCTAATCGGCAAGCTAGTAAATTGAGCTGCTTGCATCTCATATGTGCTATTTTTGCATATACCAACATATATACAAAACTAATGAAATAAAAATAGTGGTAACTATTTACAACATAGTAAAGTATAGTAGAATGGCAGTGCCCCATGTACGCAGTGAATAGTAAACTATGTACAGTACGGTGAGTGAATGTTAGTGCCACCTGCAAATAATAAATGAGTGATGACGCTACAAGGTGATGATTTTTTTTCTCTCGTAACGTAGTGCAAAATGTTCCAAAACAATATAAAAAATGCTACATGATATTCCCAAACTAGAACCCTCGCCATTCAATTTTTGTAATGTTCTCTTCCGATGATGTTCATTAAATTATTGAGTGTCTGTCACCCCCCCCCCCATCTTCAGATATGTACGTTATGTTGGTGTTGTTTAAAGGCATCGAGATAACCAATAATTAACAGAATAAACTTTTTATTTTAGCAATAACTACACTCATGTCCATAAATTAAGGCTAATTCAGAATCACACAGAAATTGAACTCTAAAATAAAAATTTCAACTATAGAATTATCACACACATCTTGAAGAAGAATATGCAAATTACATGAAACCACCAGATGGCGCGGTAGTACGTCACAATGACGAGAGTGTAAGAGAGGAGTATAAAAGGAATAGGGGCAAAGCAGTAAAATTGTTCACAAGCGCTTTAAGAGAATTTCAGTGCAATAACCGCATAGTTATGGCACAAAGGAAGCATTTGGATGAATTTTTACGTGGTAGAATTATCGGACGACTGGAATGTGGACGTATCCAGCTGAAAGTATCCGACGAACTTGGAATCGCCCATAGTATCATCTCCAGGCTTAGGTAACGATTCCAAGATGATGGTAATGTGAGTAGATGTTACAGCACAGGTTGCCCCCGTGTTACAACGCCGAATAGACCGGTATTTGGCAGTTACTGCCAAAAGAAACAGACGGAGCACAGCATCAGACCTATCTCGTCAGCTCTCTTCAGCTACCGGTACGACAGTTTCAAGGCAAACCGTGTACAGACGCTTAGAGCACATTGGTCTATATGCTCTTAGGCCTGTCAGATGTGTTTCGCTTACCGCAACTCACTGTTGTCTGCGATTAACCTGGAGTAGAGAGAATGCATTGTGGACACCGCAACAATGGTCTTGTGTTATATTTTCCGACGAGTCCAGGTTTTGTTTGCAGTCTAATTCCCGCCGGACTTTCATATGGAGAGCGCCAGGCACCCGTTACCACCAAGAGAACACCATTAAACGACACCGTTACGGTGGTGCAGGATGGCTCGTTTGGGGAGGAATTATTCTTGGTTCCAGAACTGACCTGCATGTTCAGAGTGGAACGATGACGGGCCACATCTATCGGGATGTCATTCTGGAACAACAAGTACGTTTGTTTCGGGGCGCCATGGGTGCTGAATTTCTCTTTATGGATGACAACGACCGTCCTCACCGTGCAAACATTGTAGACGAATGCCTTCAATCGGAGGATATCACTCGCATGGATTGGCCAGCATACTCACCGGACTTTA
>BMAO01031378.1:0-24293 GCA_019973975.1 Trichonephila clavata | reverse complement strand
GAAATTACTAACGTAACATATGTAAAATTTATCGTAAGTATAAGCCATATATTAAATGAAGAAGAAATAAATATGGAAAGAACTATTTATCTCATTACGCCCTGATTTTGAATTTTTTTTTCTGATTTTGTAAGTTTAAACCTTAAAAGAAACTTCTTACAGGTAAATCTTGATATGCTAGACAAGAAAGTTAACTTTATTGCATGTAACTGAAGTAAAATGGTATAATTATGAAGTTAACGTTTCACTTATCCTGAATCAAATAATAGATACATTTCTTTGAATTTTGTGGTTGGATAATTTAACCAAGCTGTGCGTAGTTGTTCAACAGCTACATTTATTATTTCGGAGGTTCTAATGGAAACTGAAAATATATTTCCATCCATGATAAAAATAAATCAATCCCGAACATTTTGTACAATGGTCGCGGTCGAGTGGTCATGGTTTCGACCTCGTGATCGGCATTGCTTCTATTATGTCGTGTGTTCGTGTCCTTGTGCATCAAAAGACTCGCTGTGTAAAAGGGCAGGTGTTCATTATATTAACCTCTAGGCATAAAATTCTCGTTTTGATATGATGCAGAATTTTGTAGAGTCTGATGCGACATCATCATCGCTTTACCGAGGTTCAGAGTTACATTTTTAACCAACAACTCTTGTGTAACATCATAGTGCACGTTAAAAAGCAAACAAGAATACTTCCGTATGTTACGTTTCTATGATATGCTCTCTCCCTATATATATATATATATATATATATATATATATATTGATACGGGGCTCCAGCAGCACAATATACGATCCCTGTTATTTTGTGATTTTTACACTTTTCCCTGTTTATCGGATGTCAATATATTCCTTTGAGTTAGGGCCGTCAAACATCCTCGGGGTTAGTGCACCCATAAAGTACGTTAAGGGTATCACTACGCGCTGTGCCTCCTCCTATTAGAAATGTTAAAAAATCTGAAAGAAAGTTTCCGCGCATTGATATTGGTGCGATGCGGCGGAGTTTATAAGGAGCTGCACTTGAAGACCACACAAGGATATTTTGGAAGGGATTTCTCACCCCAACGATGCTGAAATTTTAAGAAAAAAGACTCGTTTTGCAACTCATGGATTAACCGACTCACTCCCCCATATCTTTCAGATAAGTGTTTATTTTTTCTATTCATTTTGTGACAACTTTAATTGTTTAAATAAATATAAAATTTTTAAGCTTATTAGCGTAATTTCATTTTTTTATTCAGTGAGTTCGTAAATTATTAATACAGCGTAAGAGATTAATCTAGGAAGTTAATCTTAAATTAAACATGATGCAAACTTTACGAATCTGGGTTAGTATTTAAATATAGCATGCATCAATATATATATATCTTGTATAAATTTTCAATCGTCAATAAAATACTTTTTATTCATCCACTGAAATTCAAATACATTTTTTTAAACTTTAGTGGATGACATTTGATATTAACAGTTTTTTTAAATATTAATTCATTAATTAAATTTACTAAACTAAAATAAAATTTTTCTTTGTTGTCCTAAGTAGGAATTGACTTTAATTTTTTTTATATATTACTTGTTACAGATATTTAAGCATCTTTCGAGCTGGTCTTTTTATTTCATATTACATTAATAAAAATCGATGATTCATTCTTACAAAACATTTTTCAATGCCTCAGAACTATATGAGATGTACTCATCTTTCCGAAGAATGCATCATTGTTTAACTCAAACTCACACTTTTCCGAATGTTCAGCCAACAAAACACTACCGAAAATTATTATTTATATCTGGATTTCTCCAAAGGAAACTATATCTATTTTCCATACGATAACCAGAAAACATGTTTCCTTTCTTTAAAAACGAATAATCTAAATAGAACTCTATTGTTCAATATTTAATATTGGAGTCACTGCACTTACCAAAACGTGCCACTTTTTTTCTAAATATCTTTGGGTGAAAGCACTTTAAAAAAAGATATTTAGTTTCACTCTGAATATTGAGTACTCTATTTTTGAACATGGATTTCCTTTTAAGACTAGTATATTAAAGACCGAATATCATAGTAAATAGGATAGGGAAACTGATAAATATTTATCCGTGTCCTTTGAAAGCAAATTCAGAGGTATACTACGTTATGGAAAAAAATGTATTTATTATAAATAACACTGTGTATGTATAAAAAATATTAAATAACGTTCACATACAAAAAAAATTCTTGTTAATTGTGAAAGGCTTAAAAATAGCATTAAAACAGTGTTACGTAGTTGATTATCTTTCAAATGAAGGAAAGGTCCCCGCAATTAACAATTATATTTTTACAGTAAATTGTTTTCTGATTTGTAATTATCAAGTAATTGCAGTAGATTTTTTTAAACTGGAAACAATTAACACAATCTACAATAGCAAAAATTCAAAAAAAACCTAACAATTATAGAATACAAACATTCAAATGAAATCTTCGTATAAGGTCAATAAATCGCGAAGACTTTGTCAAATATTGGACTCCACTGTAAATTTCCTACGCTTTTATATAGGCTGGGAAGTACTTTTTCTAGCTTCTGAAGTTTTCTTTTCAAATAATCCTACTTGACCTTTTTAAATATTTTTGATGCGCCTTTTTTTTAATTCCCCGTTTGGCGATCAAATAAATCGCCAGGACCACTTAGCGTTAGTGAAAAGGATTCTTTCTCTCTTGTCTTACAAGTAATCTTTCTGGTTTCGCCACCTTTTAGGCAGAGAACAAAGCATGATATTTTCGTAATAATACTATTTTATTAATATGGTTTAGTATAAAAATTTTTTTTAAATGTATACATATCCAAAATTAAAAATAAAAATCATTTTCCAGGTTTTATCTAATATTAGCATCAGAAGCCCTTAGCTGATTTTCTTTAAAAAAAAGCAATATATTTTAATAAAACCAATTTAACTGTGGTTGGGAAATAATTACCTGTTAGTCCTCATGTATTTGTATGGACATCTGAGCCAGAATTACGAATATTTAGAGTATTATTTTTATTCAAGCAAATGAGCTTTTTTATGTATATGTGTTTGTGGTACAAAATAAATATTTTCTCAATGATAGTAAAATTTTGTGTTTAATTAAAAATTATTATACATTCATTCGTTCCATTTTTCCAGAATTTTGTAAATTTCCTTTTGTTGTACCTTTTTTCAACACTTTTCACCTTTTGACTTTCAAGAAGAATAGATTCAGAACTTAGAGAAACCCACAAATTAAGTGTATCTTGAGATCGAACTCAAATTTTACTACTGTAAAAGTCATATCTGTAAATCCAATCAATTGTTACTTGTTACAATTTTAAAAAAATGTTTTAATGTAACTTATTTTGCAAAAGTTTATTTTCATAACTATTTTTATTTCCCCCATTTCATACAATTACAGAAAAAAATCGATCTCATCATCAAGAAATACTTGTGTTAGATAAACGAAATTTGTTTTTATACATCTGACAGATGACATCGATTCAAATGTTTAGCTTAAGTGTGACTCGAGTAGCACCCCTCAGAACTTGCGTAATTGCTTCAAATGTGTGCTGTAAAGTTCGTGAGCGTTATTTGTCTGTGGCATATGACGCATGAAGTTGAAGTTAACCAAAAATGCTTTTTGGAAAAACTAAACAGTTCACCAAGTTTGAACGAGTTCGTGTAATAGGACTACCAGAAGGTGGATTTTCTTTCGGTGATAGTGAATAAAGATTTAGCAATATCAGTGGTCAAGGGATGGTGCGGCTTCAAGAAGACCGCGTTCCTGGATGCCCCATGGAACTACTAAGAAAGAAGACAACTGTATTCGGTGTAAGGTTGTGGAGTGTCCACCACAATATAATGACACAGTGACACAACGAACTGTTAGAAATCGGTTACTTCAAGGAAAGCTCCAAGCCAGATGTCCTGTAGCATGTTTTTTACTAATTCCAAGCCATTGCCATTTGTAACGTTAGTGGTGTCAAGCCAGAACTCATGGGTGGAGGGAGTGGAAATCTGTAGTGTTTTCTGACGAAAGCAGGTTCTGCTTTGGTGCTGGTGATGGCCGTGTGTTGGTCAGTAGGAGGCCAGGGGAACGCCTTCAATCAAACTGTCGGTGGCTTAGACACACTCGACCTACACCTGGAGTGATGATCTGGGGAGAAATTTCCTATCACAACAGGAGCACTCTCGTGGTTATCCCAAACACATTAACTGCAAATTTGTTCTCCCGTCTAGAAATTCCACCTATATATTTTTCATGAACAACTTTCAAGAAGGAATTTTCCAACATTATAATACTCGTCCTCCCACCACTGAAGAAATGCAACATGCTCTACAGAGTATTAACATGTTACCTTGGCCTGCAAGATCACCAGATCTGTCTCCAGTTGAGTACGTATGGGATATTATTAGAGATCACTCCAGCATCATCCATAGTTAGCACTGACCATCCCAGTATTACCACAGTAAGTATAACAAGTATGAACTTCATAACACAAAGTGATATTCGGAACCTGTATGACTCAATGCATGCACGATTGAGTTCAAAAATATAAAGGTTACTTCGGCTATTAATGTAACAACATTTCACTTTTGGATGGCATTTTTAAAGTTTAAATTAACCTGTGTTAACCTGTGGTCTAAACATTTAATCAGTTAAATACATCTTATCTAGATAATCGGCCACGGTAGCCAAGTGGTCTAGGCATCGGATCGTGGCTAGTATGTCATGAGTTCGATCCTAGTACCACTGAAGACCCTCCGTGTAGGGGACGATGCACGTTAAATCTGTCGACAGCTCAAACGTCCTCCCGTTGGTGTGGCGTGGTAGTTAGGACAGGGGGTGCCAGCTCAGGTGTCGTCCGCGTCACTTGATCATGGTTCAAAATTACGCGGACCGTCCCCAAAAGCCCTCGTGTAGCTAAACAGTGGGACGTTAATATTCACTTACTCACACACTTATCTAGATAATTGCATTGTCCAAATTTCAATACTCTACAATTATTTTTTCTTGGTGATGGGGTGTTTTCCCGTCAGTACATAATAAACAATTGATTAATTAATTTTGTATAATTGCTGTATTTTGAGGCATTACGAGTCCTATTGGAGACGGAACTTGTAATTCTGAGACATGACGTGGCAAAATTTGTGTTTCAAGTGGCGAAAATGACATCTGAACTGTCGCCAAAACTTCAAACTTCCATGCCATGCCAAAATGAAGACTCCGAGCCTCGAGGGAGTCTCATAAAAAAACAAAATCTTTTTATAATAGTTTTCTTTAAAAAATACTAAATTCATAAAAATGCAGAAATAATTTCAAGCAATATTACAGTAAATGATCTCATTTTGTCTAAGTTACTTCGGACATTTGTGCAAAATACAACATAATATAAAAACAAGATTTAAACTTGTGTATGCATTTTAATCTTATATAGACGTTTAATTTTGATGGCCAAAATTTCCTGGAAGTTGAAAAATACTTTTTAAAATGTTTTCCCCAACATAAAACAATTCCTAAAATTCTAACGGTATATAAAAATTTGTTCAGCAGGATAGGAAGAACTATATAAAGTACTACATTCTTACCGAGAACATCAAAATAAATTATAGATTTTGTTATGAATTCCATACCGCAAATTGTTTTGGAATGCAATTCACCTGTTCAAAATGTCATTACTAGACGATACTCTTCTTTCATTGAAGCATGATTGATGTGCATGGAGAACAGTTATTTTAATTTATCTTGGTATAACGGTTATTGGTTGAACTATAACCAAATATTTATCAATAAGTATATTTATCAATCATAACTATTGATGAATAATTGCTTAATATTATTTCTTATATATTTATTACTAAGCTTTTATCATTTGTTAAATATATAAATTTAAATACACTTATCTGAAAACTCATATACAGTGAATATCGCTTTACACGAAATTAAGGAAACTGAAATATTTTTTCGTGTTAAAAAATATTGCAAATTAAATGGAATTAATTTTGTGGAGCGCATTTCATTTACATTAATATGTATATGCATGTATTTCATAAAAATCAATGGAACAAAACATTCTCAAGAACTTAATGAAATTTAGTATTACGTTTACAAGTTAATTATTGATGAGTTAGTTAAATCTTAAGTTATAAAAGAGTTAGCAAACATATTTCCATTTCGTCTTTTCATTTTGATCAATAGCCTTAAGAAGCTCCCTCTTAATTTCAGCGAAATAATAATTTTCTTTCATCTGAGCTCTTTGTTATTGTGCTCGTAATAAATTCATCCAAAATATTGTAAAAAATGCCAACCAAACTTACGGATTTTTAGTCACCAAATTCCAAAGCCAACTGATAGGAGATTAAATGTTTTTGAGTGGGTTTTATAGGGGTGGAGGGTGGAAGTAGCTTAGATAAACGAAACTGATTCCTCCATAGGATATTACGAGGGTATTTCAAAGCCAAGTTAGCCCTACGAAACATGTGAATGAAACATACTAAACCACCTTCTTCGAAGCATGTGAAACCATCAAGTGGATGTGGATGGTGTTTTCCATATTTTGTTCATTTAAAGAAGGAAAATCTTATCGTGTTAAGCGATTTCTATTTCGTGTTAAGAGAAATGCATGAAAATACAAAGTAGTTTGTCGGGACTTTTGTATTATTACGTGTTAACCAATATTAAGTCTTAAGCATTTTCGTGTTAAACGTATTTCACTGCAGTTGATTTTTCTTAGTTTTATACTTTATTAACCTGTTTTTGAATTAAATAAAATTCTTTATTTAAGCTTTCACACTGTTTGGGCAATGTTAATGGGATCCTTTTTCACTATACAAATCGTATATTTTTTGTAAGTGTTTTACATGATTTTTCGAAAAACGTAACTACCGTATAAAAGAGGGAGCAAGGTTAAAATATAATTGACTAATAATCTAATTTAAAGTACAGCCTCAAAAAAGCAAAGCAAAACAAAAAAGAAAAAAAAAATGGAAAGGACATAGTAAGATAGTCACAGTAATACAAAAACAAATTTTTAAGCTTAGAACTCAGATATGAAGAGCTGAGCAATGTTTCAAGCAATGTTTGCATGAAGATCTGAGCAATGTTTGCATGAAGATCTGAGCAATGTTTGCATGAAGAGCTGAGCAATGTTTGCATGAAGATCTGAGCAATGTTTGCATGAAGAGCTGAGCAATGTTTGCATGAAGAGCTGAGCAATGTTTGCATGAAGATCTGAGCAATGTTTGCATGAAGATCTGAGCAATGTTTGCATGAAGAGCTGAGCAATGTTTGCATGAAGATCTGAGCAATGTTTGCATGAAGAGCTGAGCAATGTTTGCATGAAGATCTGAGCAATGTTTGCATGAAGATCTGAGCAATGTTTGCATGAAGAGCTGAGCAATGTTTGCATGAAGATCTGAGCAATGTTTGCATGAAGAGCTGAGCAATGTTTGCATGAAGAGCTGAGCAATGTTTGCATGAAGATCTGAGCAATGTTTGCATGAAGAGCTGAGCAATGTTTGCATGAAGATCTGAGCAATGTTTGCATGAAGAGCTGAGCAATGTTTGCATGAAGATCTGAGCAATGTTTGCATGAAGAGCTGAGCAATGTTTGCATGAAGATCTGAGCAATGTTTGCATGAAGAGCTGAGCAATGTTTGCATGAAGATCTGAGCAATGTTTGCATGAAGATCTGAGCAATGTTTGCATGAAGAGCTGAGCAATGTTTGCATGAAGATCTGAGCAATGTTTGCATGAAGAGCTGAGCAATGTTTGCATGAAGATCTGAGCAATGTTTGCATGAAGATCTGAGCAATGTTTGCATGAAGAGCTGAGCAATGTTTGCATGAAGATCTGAGCAATGTTTGCATGAAGAGCTGAGCAATGTTTGCATGAAGAGCTGAGCAATGTTTGCATGAAGATCTGAGCAATGTTTGCATGAAGAGCTGAGCAATGTTTGCATGAAGATCTGAGCAATGTTTGCATGAAGAGCTGAGCAATGTTTGCATGAAGATCTGAGCAATGTTTGCATGAAGAGCTGAGCAATGTTTGCATGAAGATCTGAGCAATGTTTGCATGAAGAGCTGAGCAATGTTTGCATGAAGAGCTGAGCAATGTTTGCATGAAGAGCTGAGCAATGTTTGCATGAAGAGCTGAGCAATGTTTGCATGAAGAGCTGAGCAATGTTTGCATGAAGATCTGAGCAATGTTTGCATGAAACTGAGCAATGTTGCATGAAGAGCTGAGCAATGTTTGCATGAAGAGCTGAGCAATGTTTGCATGAAGATCTGAGCAATGTTTGCATGAAGAGCTGAGCAATGTTTGCATGAAGAGCTGAGCAATGTTTGCATGAAGAGCTGAGCAATGTTTGCATGAAGACTGAGCAATGTTTGCATGAAGATCTGAGCAATGTTTGCATGAAGATCTGAGCAATGTTTGCATGAAGATCTGAGCAATGTTTGCATGAAGAGCTGAGCAATGTTTGCATGAAGATCTGAGCAATGTTTGCATGAAGAGCTGAGCAATGTTTGCATGAAGATCTGAGCAATGTTTGCATGAAGACTGAGCAATGTTTGCATGAAGAGCTGAGCAATGTTTGCATGAAGATCTGAGCAATGTTTGCATGAAGATCTGAGCAATGTTTGCATGAAGATCTGAGCAATGTTTGCATGAAGATCTGAGCAATGTTTGCATGAAGAGCTGAGCAATGTTTGCATGAAGATCTGAGCAATGTTTGCATGAAGATCTGAGCAATGTTTGCATGAAGAGCTGAGCAATGTTTGCAGGAAGAGCTGAGCAATGTTTGCAGGAAGAGCTGAGCAATGTTTGCATGAAGAGCTGAGCAATGTTTGCAGGAAGAGCTGAGCAATGTTTGAATGAAGAGCTGAGCAATGTTTCAAGCAATATTTGCTTGAAGACCTGAGCAATGTTTCAAACAATGTTTGCATGAAGAGCTGAGCATTGTTTCAAGCAATGTTTGCCTGAAGAGCTGAGCATTGTTTCAAGCAATGTTTGCCTGAAGAGCTGAGCATTGTTTCAAGCAATGTTTGCCTGAAGAGCTGAGCATTGTTTCAAGCAATGTTTGCCTGAAGAGCTGAGCATTGTTTCAAGCAATGTTTGTCTGAAGAGCTGAGCATTGTTTCAAGCAATGTTTGTCTGAAGAGCTGAGCATTGTTTCAAGCAATGTTTGTCTGAAGAGCTGAGCAATCTTTGATTTTTCGAAAAACGTAACTACCGTATAAAGAGAGAGTAAGGTGAAAATATAATTGACTGTAATACTCTAATTTAAAGTATAATTGCAAAAAAGAAAAGGAAAAAAAAGGAATGGACATAGCAAGACAGTCACAGGAAAACATAAGCGCATTCTTAAGCCTAGGACCCACACATGAAGAGCTGAGCAATGTTTGCAATAATGATAATTCTTAAGCTAAGGATTCGGACATGAATAGCTGAGCAATGTTTGATTTTGCGAAAAACGTAACTACCGTATAAAAGTATAATTGACTCTGATAATCTAATTTAAAATAGAACCTCAAAAAAGCAAAAAAAAAACGGGAAAAAAATGGAAAGGATATAGTAAGATAGTCACAGTAATACATAAGCGAATTCTTAAGCTAAGGATTCAGACATGAAGAGCTGAGCGTTAACTTTCCCCTTTGTTTGGCAATATTACTGAACAGAAATAAAATTCAGAAGAGAAATAACTACTATAATACAATTACAATTCTATAAAAATTGTGTATTGAATGTAAAAGTATTGAAAATAATTTGTAATAAATCTAAAACAACATTTGCTAAAAGTATAAAAATAGTAATCTACCTACCTCATTGTATAGCAATAATGTACAGAAATCACAGTACATAATATTTTTAAAAAAGGGATTTCCTTAGTAAAGTCTTTAACTGAATCAGCAACATAATTGTATGTAGAAATTATATTGAAACAATATATAGAATTGATATTTATTTAAAAAGATGAAGCGTGAAAACTAAACTTTAAAAGAACTGTAATAAACTAATGAAGTTATTGTTAAAACCATTTAAATTTCTATATCTGTAACCGCACATTCAAAAATAAATTCAAAAAATAAAATAATTCAGAGGCTGTAGTTCATTCTGTCTTTGTTTTCAGGCTTTAATATCTATACCTTTCTGAGTATGCATGAACATAAAACGAATTAACAGCCTTTTCTCTCCTTGTATTTAAATTTCTCGTGGAAACTCTCTCAAAGTAAAAAAAAAAAAAAGAAAAAGTATTTAATCTCCTGAGGTTCAACCTTCATTTACAAATCATAAATTCATTAAATTACGACTCTTTATTTTTCACCTTAAAAAAAACTGTGCAGAATTTTAATCATTATAACAATTAAGAAGAATTGAAAGAAAAAAAAAGAAACGCAACTACTCAAAAAGTCAATTTGAGTAACGAAAATAAAAATTTACTGCAACATTCCATGAATGGTGAAAAATAAAAATATAGAATCTGCTTGTAAAAGTTTTTTAGATGCTTTTTTTTGCCGTTCTTTTTTCAAAGATTTCCATTCTTTCATCGAGTGATGATTGTGTTTAAGCGCGAAGAAATGTTTGAACATTAGTTTAAAATTAATTTTGATGTACTTTATGCTAATCATTTTGCCGCTAGAGACTTAACAATCTTTAACTGTTTCTGATTCTATGATTCATAGAAAACTGGGCCCCTTCGTGGGAAAAAAATTCTTTTCGATCAATTCGCTTTCTTTGTGTAATCTAATTAAAATATAATCGTAATTTACTTTATGAAAATAAAAAAAATGAAAAGAAATTCGGATTTCTTTAAAAGAAGAGAAAGAGTTATAATTTATTCCTTAAATATATATATATATATTTCTTTTGTATTTTAAAGATGAAATTTAAACATTCGGATTTTATAGACATTTCACAATCATTAAAAATTTCAAATTTGTAAAAGGTGGTTTCAAATATCCGAGGAAAATTATTTCCATGAAAAATGTGTAAACTTAAAAAAATAAAATCGAATAAACGTAGATTATAATATTAGAATATTGTAGGAAATTTCTGTGAGTGAAAAGCAGTCGAAGACTCCTATTAATTGAGTAATGAATTTATTAATGGACAAGGAAGAACAATTGACCACACGAAGACAAATCAATGTATATATACAAAGAAATATTAAAACAGATTATTTACAGTAATAGGTGAACACACTTCGTTAGAAACAAACTTGACAGAGCCGTAGATATGGCTTTCTAGAAGAGTTTCGCTAGCAGGTTCTCAGGCAGATAAATTATCCCTGTCTTATCGCGGGAAAAGTACAAGCTGATTCTGAACTTAATTGACTCAATCGTTGTCTCCAAGGTTCCTTATATAGCCTCTTGGAAATTTCCAAAAGTTTCGATTTCCTTAGACATCTCTAAGGTTCATTGGTGAGAATTAATCGCCAAATTTGTTACCAAATCCGCCACCAAGTACGATAAAGTCACTAATTTGGCAATCTTGTTTTCATCTTGTAGGGTCGCAATAATCTTAATCAAGTTCATTCTGGGAAATGAACTTTCCTATAAAACTAAATTTTCCTCAAGGATAGTTTTACTGCGGAAAAATGTGGCGTGTTTTTCAATACTTTCTCTCTTGTATGATCATTTTATGTGTATTCATACAGGTTGACTTGCTACCAGACCTACAAACTTGCTTCTTTGTACATTCATATAATTTTATGTGTTACATATGGGCTTTATTGGACCACAGTCAAACTTGTAGGGTGAGTAGAGGTTACAGAGATGACTCAGAATCACATAGGATTGCAAGACCACGCAAATGCCTTAGTTACGAGCTATACATCAAAAAAGCAGAGAAAAAGAACGAAAACAGCAACGCATAAATGGGAAAGAAAACATTTTGGTGAAATATTGTACAACAGCAGATGTTCAAAATTACGACTATACGTTACTTGGCAGGCCTGAGAGTGGTGCTGCACGGAATTCCTTTCGTTCTGGAAGATTCCTGGAATGTCACATATCCACCCAACAACTACAGACATTGGAGCAACTAGGTCTTCAAATGAAGGAATGGGTGTCTTGTACACCAAAAGCAACCAGTTAACTCGGTAAAGAACCAGTCTCAGTTAACATTCTGTACGATCGCAAGATCTTTACATTTGTAAAGATTGTGTGATGTGGAAGACGATGGTTTATATAACATGTTGGTTGTTCATGGTACAACCATCAGATAGCGTGTCCGTTTCAATCCGCAACTCCATACATTGTCAGTACGATGGGGTAATTCCTTATTTGGAAACGAGTTCATCCAACTTTCTCGAGAAAAGGATAAAAAAATGACAGCTTTCAGCAAGATCGATGTTCACAAAATCTTCCATTCAGCAACATTTACCGCAAGACGGCCCACATGAATCTTCCAGAACTTAAGGAATTTCCTATAGCCTCGCTGTCAAATGACATCTGGTAGTAATTTCAAACACCTTCTTTGAATAAAAAGTTTTTTCGCTCAATCAATGTGTTGCATTTACTTTTATTTTTCTCTTCTTCTTTGCACCACAGCTCGCAACTACTGCTCTTACGACCCAGCATTCTTATGATTTCGAGATTTCTTTATAACCTCTACACATCCTACAAGTGTGCCTGTCTAGTAGGAAAGCAAATTGTATGTTTTTCACTCAGCGTCGAAATTTTTGATTATCTAATTACTAGGTTTTAAATTATTAAAGTAACCGGAATTTTGCTAAAAAACGGCACAGATTTTTTTAATGATTTTATTTTATAGGCAATCTTATTAGCTTTTTAAAAATACCAAGTTTATTATTTTCCGTTCCCTGGAAAAAAAACTATAAGTGGTCTAGTAAGAGAAGATGTCATTACTTTAAGCAAAATGTCATACTTTAAACCACATTTTACTCGAAATGTGTTTTTTTTGAAAATGCTCAAACGGGGCCAGAGATTTCTCAACAGCTTTTGAAAATAATGAACTGAAATTTTTGTGTGTATGTTCTGTATAATAGTAGAAGTGTTCTAACCTTCAGATTTATTAATCTCTGTTTTATTACAAAATTTACATTCCTTTATGTGAATATAATTACTGTTTCTTCTAAGCAATATCATATAACAACTAAGATAAAGTGCTCTAGTTTTTGTAAAAATTAAAATATCTCTTATCCTGAAGGTAACTTCAAACATGAATAACATAGCAACACATCAGAATTGAAAAATTGAAAATTTTTTCATAAACTTTTGGTACGGAATGGACCACGTTTTTGTTATTTTTTGTCATTTTTTTATCAATTTTTTCCCATTTTAGTAATAACAAATTCTTTTTATCTTCTTAAATTTAGCATATTTATCATAAAATGTCTAAACAAATCTAAAAACAAAAAAAAAATCTCCATATCTCCATTTTTTAACAAAAGACGGATACCTTACGCATGTCACTAGCAAAAGTTTATTTTTCTCAATTTTTAAATAATGTTTGATTTGGATCACAGAATGTAAACTTTTTTTATAAATGTGCTGTATTTTCTATTTTTCAAATAAAATATTTATAAAACTAAAACATTTTTTGTTTAAAATAAGCAATTAGAAAGCTAATAAATGAAACAAAAATGTTATAATTAGAATAAATATGACAATAGTAATTTAAATATTAGTTTCTGTACCTAATGAATATTAAATGTAAAAGCAAGCATTAATATTGTTCAAGAATAAATTAAAAATTGTAAACTTTTTTCAAACAATTGCTCTTATATAGTAATTATCTAGAAATAAAAAGATAATTTTCTTAAAACTTTTAAAAAACTTTTTTTTTTTCTGATTTAAAATTCTTTTCAGAAAGAGAAGGAAACAAAAGCTAAACCATGCAATATTCACAAAATATCTCTTAGTTCGTTAGATCAGCATGATAGGTATAGTTTTTTTTACCCTAAAACATTTTTTAAGATAAGTTCCTTCAAAGTGCATTTATTGAAAAGGAATTATTGATATAAAATTCTTTTTCATATATTCAATTTAAAATAAACTTAATTTTCTTAGAGTTTGTCGTTCAGTGTGTGCCAAGACTATATTTTTGACTATAATTTGAAGACTAATTTAATTAAAGTAACTTACTTCTTGATTTTTAAAAACTTACTAAATTATATTAATTAAATTAAATGAATTGCTCATGTTTCATAACATCTTTTATGAATTAGTACTATCAAGTGACATGGTACAACATGAAAAAAAAATGATAAAAACGAATTAACTTTCTTTCAATTTCTAAACAGAGTAACGCTTGAAAGGTGTACATTAGGTACTTTTATATAAAATTGCTGAAACTATGCCCGTATTCTGGGCATACCATTTAAAATTTATCTTTCATTTAAGTAGTATTTAAGCGAAAAAGAGCATTAAAAAATGTAAAAGTAGTAATCCCCCCCCCCTTCATTATCATACTACAAAATACAATCTATTAATTCCATGCACAAAATTGAGATACACAGATATATACGTATCAATAAAAAATACGATTAGGGTAATATAAATCAGAATACGAAAATTTTTAAAAAATCTTATGGGAAAATGTAAAAATGAAAAACAGAAAATCGTGTTAAAATTGATATTTAATTTCTTACACTAAAATAAACTCTTAACCGCTTAAAATGCACCAGACTCATTGGTTGGACCTCGTGTTTCATATATTAATTTATTTTTATTCTCAGAAACATATGAGCCTTTTGTATTGTGTGAAATTCTAGACAAAATTTATTCTTACTTTATTCACACAATAGCTACATTTTTACTCCCTTTATTCACACAATAATCCCTTTATTCAATTTAAAGCCCAGAAATTTCATAATATCTAGATGATCAGCTATTCTATCGTAAAATATCATTTTCCCCTCATTCATACCCATACTAATTGCTGCTTTTGAAGATACTGATTTTTTATCAGTATTTCCAAACTCTAGTTTTGAAAGACTTAATTGAATTCCGAGTCTTTTCCCTCAAACATTGCTTGAGTAGTTTGAGTGTAGACTGTCATTACATTCACCGTAGTGATAGACATAATATTTTTATGTTTGTTTGAGGAAGTACTTTTTAGGATTTTGCACTCTGGTAAAGGCATTATGAGGTTGTATAAACTGAGCAAAGGAAATACATTCATAATGGCATTATAACCGTATGATGTAAAGGAACAAAAATTTTAATTTTTACTGGACCATGGTTCAGATTTACGATGTGCGCTAACAATAGTCTAGTGATGCTTCTCTCAAAATGTGAATTAATAAAAGAAAATATCAACCGAATCCAAACTAAAACAAATAGGAATGCTATTTATTTACATTGCTTTAATGGACAAGTCATAGACCGTTAAGGATTATTTTTATTCCTCTGGGCGTATTTTCTGTGTGATTTCCATGCGGCTGAGTTTAAAATGCTTATAACACTATCTCTATCACACTCTCTATCTATATAAAATGGTTTTAGAAAAGTGCCTTTGTTGTTGGTCTACTGCCTACTTTTTTAATTTTGAAAATTAAATTTAGTTCTGAAAAAAAAATCCATAAGCTGAAATTTTTTTCAGTCTGTTTCAAGACAGTTATTTCACAATTTAATCACGACTAGACTTCTTAGATAAAAAGTTTTAGCTGTTGAGGAAAATGACAATTTTACCGACAGTTGAAAGTTTCTTTGAAAATCGGAACAGATGAATATCAAAATTTTACGCTTAGTTATTCTTGAATCTAACGCAAATTGCTTTAGTTTAAACTTAAATGGAAGAGTAACTACAATGGCTTTCATAAAAAGGAAAAAAATAAAAAAATAGCGATAACTCTCCCAAATACGCGCCAATCTCGAGGAAATTTGAACATGTTGATAAATAAAAGGAGCTCTGAATGATACCACATTATGCAAAATAGTAACGAAGTAGTCAGAATACGTCATTTGGGAGGAGCATAAAATAGGATGTCTGAAAGCAAGGCGGCATTTGTCGCTGCATGTCTGGGATTAGAAATTTGGTGCAGCGAAATTATAACAATGACCTCCAGGCATATCATTTGACCGAAGAACTGCGATGGCTGTCTATTGGAAGACTAGAGGCTAGATAAAGTCAGATAGAAGTAGCTAGATGGCTGAATGTCAGTCCATCTGTGATTCATAGACTTTGGCAACAATTCTGACCACGGATTTGGCATCCAGAATGTTCTGCCAAGGACAGCCACGCACTACCACTAGGGTCGATGGCCCATATTCGTTAATATGTTAACGAATGAATAGAACCGCAAATCCAGGGTACAGGGTATCTGAACATCATTGCGGACCAGTTGCATCCTTACATGGCCTCTGTTTTTTCAGCTGGAAATGGAATGTTTCAGCAAGACAACGCCCCGTGTCACACGGCTAAAATTGTGTTGGATTGGTTCCAGGAACATGATGCTGAATTCCAGTTAATGTCCTGGCCGCCTAACTCACCGGATTTCAATCCGATAGAACACATTTGGGAGGTCATGGGATGGCAGTTCAGAGTTCAAAAATCACCAATATTTCGAATTTGCGGGACCGTTGTTTAAACATCTGATACAATCTGTATACCGGCCATCTACCAAGGACTTGTGGCATCCATGCCAAGGCGAGTTGAAGCTGTGTTGCGAGGCCAAAGGTGGGCCAACGCGTTATTGACAGGTGATCATAATGTTTTTGCTCTTGAGTGTAGTAGTGTTTCAAAAATTATATAATTGACAAATAATTATATCAATGATACAAATTTAAAAAAAATGTGTATAGTTCTCATGTTATTTCCAGAAGTTTTCTCCGTGTTAACATTTAAGAATAAAATATTTTAATGTATGCGTTATAAATGGTTCTCTAAATTGTTCACGTCATGTTATTAAATGCATTGAAGTGCAATACAAAAACAACTAATATGAAAAACATAAAGCTAATTCCTTTTTAGGCCAACAAAGAAAAGTTTTATTGCTTAGTTACTTTTCATCAAGTAATTACGATTCATATAAATATGTATATGCATATGACAGAATAACAATGTTAAGTGGCAATTAGTTTTTATTAATTATCATTTATGTCTCGCATTGCCATCCAAAGCAATCGTGTATATAAAATTTCAGTTGCACTGAATGCTTTAAACCGGGGCGGTGGGGGTGGGGGATCTTTTCTAAAGTTTGACTAAAGTCGCTAAAAAGGAAGCCAACGTGACTATATCTGTAATTCTTTAAGTAATTAGTTTTAGTCAATTAATTTTGATTAATTATAATTAAATTATCGTATTGTTACCCCAAAAAAATCGGGTATGGAAATATTAAGCTCAAATGGGTGCTTTAAAGTGTGAGAAAAAAACCTTTGACAGTTTTGACACAATTCGCCAAAATGGTCGCTAAGTGGACAAAAATGATGCCAACATGGCTGTATCTGTAATTCTTCGAATAATTAGTTTTACTCAATTAAATTTTATAAATTATAATTAAATTACCATATTGTCATCCAAAATAATCGTGTAATGAAAAATTACAGCTTAATTGGGAGCTTTAAAATATATTTTATTAACGATTGAAAATTTGAACAAAATATATATAGGGAGATTGTGAACTGATAGTAGGAATTGAGAATTATATGTTAAGAACTGAAGTAAAATTATTGCATTTAGCGGTAACATTAAAGATAAATTACATACATATTATAAACTTCTTTTCACTAAATTGACAAAAGTCTAAATGTACAAAAATGCATTTTTTAATCAAAGCAACATGCAAAAAAAAATAAAACCTAAGAAAGTAATAGTTAAATAAGTCAAAGGAAAAGAAAATATATGAAAATTTTTGACATTTGTTGTGAACATTATTTAAAAATTGATTAATTACTTCAAAAACCTGTTTCCTGTGTGCTTGAATTTCACTCAGGAATTAGAAGAGATACTTCCATTTTCGAAATTGAAATCCATAAACTAGACGAAAAATATTTAGCGAGTAGCTAGAAAAGCATTCATTAATCGATTTGCCACCAAATTATACAATTCCTCTTCTGAACAGTGGTTGAATCGGAATCATTGGCGAATGGAGGTTTAATGAGCGAAACGAGACAGCACGGCAAGACGGATGTTCTGTTAGGGAGAGAATTGCTCTTAGAATCATTTACAACTAAAACTTCAATTTCCATTTGGACCTAGCGAGTTTCCATAATGCCAAATACACAAGCCCCGTTTTCATTTACTTGTCTGTGATTTATCGTCAATTCTTCGCACAGTTTTGAGGGAAGCTACTAATGTCTACTGTTTCTACAAATTATAGATTTCTTGTCTGGTTTGTGTGCGTGAAATAATAGACAATAGCTGGTATTGATAAAAAGTGATGAATGTCATAGTTATGGAGTTATAACGATAAATGTTTTAAATATTTGCCCGGTATATTTATAGAAATACCGTCTCTCTTATTATTTAAATGAATGTAATAATTCACTTAAATTTTCTCTAGGAGGATTTAAACCCTCGATGTAGTCTTGAGTCCTCCAAGACTTCACGCGTGATAACTAACTTTTATTTTGAACGCCTGACAGTAAATAACACCACAACTTTATCTCCTAAAAAACTGAAAATTTAGCATTTTGAAAAAAAAGTGTTGGGAGCAAACAAATAGTGTTTTTGTGACTCTCTTAAATGTTCACATATCTGCTTATTGGTGTTTGTGCTGTGCTGCTTATGTCGTCGATTTAACCATTTGTTCGACAATCAAATGTAGATTTAAAAATAGCAGGGCTCTTAATCCTTCCACAATTGCAACAAATTATTTAGTTCTATCCCCAAATTTCATATTACATAGTTAAAATGCATTGAGTCAAGCCAAAATATTAAATCAAATTATGCGCATTAATATATTAACATACAATAATTTTATTAAGTAACAACGTTATTATATGAAATTTTAATTTAAGTGCTAAATACAGACAAACAAAACAAATTGGCTTGAATTATATAGTACATGTAATCTGACTTAATGATTTTATTCATTGTTAAGAAATTAAATTTTTACAGTGTTCTTTTGGATTATTTTTTCTATCTATAGTGTAAAACTCCTGTAAATTAAATCCTTATTTAGTTCATACTGAGATATAAATAAACTCATACTAACAAATATAAACAAATTTCTGAGCTGAAATCTCAAGTTTTATACACATTTTAATTTCGCTGCAATGAAATAATGTGCATTTCAATGCAATAAATCTAGGCATAGTATTCTATATACATGTTTTCTCTTCGAAAAATACATTGCAGTACAGAGAAATAGTAAAACTGGCAACAATATATATATATATATATATAAACAGTTCCATCCTATATTTTCGTGCACACCTTTATTTATCGCTTACTTGGAGAATTGATGTCATAGTGGATAGAAATCCAAAGCAGAAAAATTGGCAATTGGCACACACAATTTCTTTTAACGTTTCTTCTACTTCCACAAAAGTGTAAATTGCAGCAGTAAAATTTTAATGGTATTTTATGATATTGTGCTAAATTATATTTTAGAATAAAACTAACATCCAATATGAATTAAACACTCATTCCTTTATTTTATTCTCTTAATTATTTTGAATAAAAATATTTTTGATGTGTAACATCTTTACTCTCGGATGTTGGATATTTGTGGGAGTGATTTAGTGAAAAGGGACGGAAATGCGTAACAGGAAGTCGGGGGAAGCGCGCGCTTTTTGATTTGACCAATTCAGTGCCTTGGGGTGTCTTTTCGCTACCCTTGTCTGGGGGTCCAACTGTAGTAGCAATTAAGACGCCCGCCTACCGCACATACCAACAAGTCTTATTAGACTTCATCCAGAATAAACTTGTGATTCTTACGCTCAATTGTCAAAGTCTCAGGGCTCGTTGTGTGTGAAATCTGAGGATATATTTATATATGTGTAAACCATATATTATAATAATTATATTTCTTGTTAATCGTCTGACAAAGCTCATCATTCTTAAAAAAAATAGGAGTATGTAATAAGGAATTATTTGAATAAATATTTAAGTGCTTGTCATTTCCATACACATTTCCATACTGTCAATATAATATTTTTAATTGTGATTAAAAATGATTTCTTGATTAAAAAACTAAGTAAACGGGTATTTTTGATTTTCTCTAATATTTCTAATTTTTAAGCATGCGCTTGACGGTGTCTCTTCGCTACCCTCGCTTGGGGGTCCAACTGTAGTAGCAATTAAAAGACGCCCGACTACCGCACATACCAGCCAGACTTGTCATTTTGGTGGTCACATACATTTCTCCGAATCAAACAGTTAAAAAAATAAAGATTTCCTGCATTTTGTACTTTTACCGTATACCGAAGGTGGTTCTGCTCTTTTTAAAAAAAACTATCACTCGATTCCCATGATTTTGAGTGGTGATTTTAACGTTTACTTTAGTTTGCCAGAAGCTGAGCCGCTCATAGCTTTTCTGAAAAATGAACTCAAGCTCGAAATGAACACTAATCGAAATGTTTCGACAACTAACAGTGGTACTGTTATTGACGCCGTTTTTCAACGATTTTTAAATACTTTGAAATCACAAGTATAGGTGTCATACTTTAGTTTTCATAAATCTATTGTCTCCGCTCTTCCCCAAATTGAACAATAATAAATATTTTTGATAAAAAACTGCATTACTCCTTGTGTTAATTAAATAAAATTTTCATTAAAGATATAATTATTCGATAGAAAATTATTTCCAGTCATAACCGATTCATTTCTTTCAGGATTAAAGTCACTATTGCGTATTTACCATGATAACAAGTCAGATGTTACACATCATATGCGACTACTGTAAGACTCGTTTTTTTTCTTTATACGAGGGAAAGTCGTAGTTTCTTTTTCCAAGGTTTGACAACAGAGATAGGATCCAGATCTGAATAAGGGTTAATCCGCAACTCTCATATACAACATATCTCTCACTTTCCCTCGTAGTCCTTGGGGTGTAGCAGACCGTTAAACGTGGCAGCTCTATTGTTGATCTGAGCCAAGGAGGAAAGGAGGACAGTGATTAGCGTTTTGTTTGTGGAAAGTGTGATACCTGCGGAAATTATTCGTACCACTATGGTGAAGGCTGTTTATCGCGAAGCAGAATCTGCGAATGGATTGAGCGCTTCAAGCATGGAAAATATCTTTATGTAGCGACGAAATATAGGACGGTCCTCCTACGTCAACCACTGAGGGTCGTTGTCGTTGAGGGTATAGTGATGGAATGGATGGCGTATTCAGAGCAGGTATCACACCTTACGAAAACAAAAAGCGAATCACCGTCCTTCTTTCTTCCTGGGTGCAGATCGTCAACGGAGCTACCATGTTGAATGAGTGACACGTTGAGGGACGAATGACACGTTGTATAGAAATGTTGCCGAATATATACCCCTCATTCAGTGCTAGATACTAGCACTGACTTTGGAATAAGAAATTGTTAAAAGTCTGTGTTTTTTTTTTTTTTTTTTGCTTTCTCTCGTAATTATTTAATCACATTTTAGCAATAAGAAAATATTTTCATTCAGTGACAAAATATTTCGTGAAGACTGTGTTCCAACTTTCATATATTTTTTGGACATTTCAAAATAACAACCATGATGAAGTAAAAAACACAGATCTCTTTTCATACTATACTTCTGGTATTAACTGAAAGATTACACTTACCTCAAATTTCAGAATAAAAAAAGGATGTTTCTTTTACTCTCTCTCTCTCTCTCTCTCTCTCTCTATATATATATATATATTTATAAACAATATCACCCAGGTTTTTTTTAAAAATTATTATACTTTTGTTTAAATAATTAAAAATTAAGAAGGATTTTTGTTTTTCAGAATGCGAGAATAAGAATAGGACATTTATATTTGGATGGTTTTAATTTCAAGTTTTTATATTAATTCTTTTTTGTTGTTGTTGTTGAAAATTATTTTAAAGAATGTAAGAGAGAAAGAAAAAGTATTTGTGAATCAATTGTTTTACTAATTGATGTGCAATCATTAATATTTATAAAGAATTTGCATGTGTGGTTTATATATTATTTTTTTATAATTCTAAGTAAACGAATTAATCATTAAAGAGGTAAAGATGATATTTAAAAGATAGCTTAAATTTAATTTAAAAAAACTTTTTTTAGGATATTTGCTTGATAAAAATACATCTTCTTTAAAAATGTAGATGGAAAAATTAAAAAAAAAATAATAGTAACTATATAATTTCGCCTTAATAAGTATTTTTAGTTATCAAAAGGTCATTTCCAACAATAATATTATTAAAAATCCAAACATGTTTGAAAACCTCTTATGGTAAAGTGAGAAAGAGTTTTCTTAAACGCAGCAGTATGAAATAACATTAGGGCAATTGGCAACGGACCTCGTAATTTTGAAGAATTTTCAAGTGAGGAGGACGACACCTGAACTTATACCCCTCTCTCCAATCTACCACACCAAGCCAATGGAATGACTTTGAGCCTCGACAGATTTAAAATAAATTAACTCCTCTACATGGAGGGTCATCGATGGTACTCGGCTCTAACTTGTGAATCGCCAACTACGCGCTTTTGATTCCGCTCATGACAAAGTCTCTTTACTTTTATTTCTTAACAGTTGGTGAGAATTGTATATAAAAAGCAGTCCATACTTGTGCCTTCATTGCCAATAATAAATACATATTTAAAGTTTCTCGTGACATTTCTTTAAAAAAAAAGCCAAAAAGTTACTTTGTGATAGCGTTTGGTTCCTGCTTACATTTGAACCTTCTTGTCTACCTGTAAAACCAGCTAGATGTGTAAGAGAAACAGAATAATCCTACAGACATGATTTCAATCTGATGAATTTATTAATTCCAATTTTTAGTCAGACACAGTACAATTCTTATTAAGGTAGATAATATATAGTAGAGCACGGAGGTGAGATTCTATAACAGATCTACTACTACAGACCCTCAACTGAATCTAAGACAGCTTAAATACGCTCAAATATATCTACGTCGCACACTAATAAATTAGCTTCTACTTAATCAAACTCGCAGTACCTGGACTTTTTATGCATCGGATCCTACACTGGAAACTTGCAGGTGCTCTCTTCTGCTTGATCAATGTCGTTGGCTCCACGCTGTGTAATCTTTAATTAATTCCACTCCTTTTCAATCTTCAATCAACAACTGATTCGCAAACTTTATGTTCACTCCTGCTTGCCAAATCTGACGTGTCAACTCCAACGTGTTCCGCACGAACTCGCGAAAACAGAATTTATTTAATATACCTCATTTATATAATCACGTTTTTTACTCGATGAAAGTTGGTTGAAATAAATATTTTCCTTAAAGAGATATGAAGAGATTAGTAGAACCGCGTATAGATCCGTCACAACTTTTGTCATACTGTTCCCTGAGACCATATTGTCCCTTGAGATTCTGTGTTTGTCCTCTGAGACTTCTTAAAATACATCTCGGTTTTTTTCGTTACTACATCACTTGCGATATTTTTTAGGTGACATTTTGCTATGAAATACTTTTTCTACAGAAGGGTTGAATCATTTCTGAATGTATTGAAGTAGCTTTGAAGAACCCTGTATATTATGGGTCGGCAACCTTTTAGCTGTGGCGTGCCAAACCAATCTACCAATATGATTCTGTGTGCCACACAGTAGGATATTTTTTACGCAATCGATACCCACGATAATACAGGCAGTGTTAAAGAATAGAGGTCAATAATGTAGATTTACAGTTTTATTACATATTAATTTTGCATCCTTTAGAGATATTTGTGTGTTTACATAAAAATAAACAGCATACAATAAAACTATTTCTTTAACAAACACAAAAAAAAAATCAGATTGTACAAATATTATGTATTTTTAAACATATTTATTAAAATAAGAAATACACATCATAAAATATGAGTATTTCACTTCCTAAAAAATAAAGATAAAAAGATATATAAAAATCTTGAGGTGAACCTAGTACTTTCAAATCATAAAACCAGGGGTATAGTTTGTGACTTTAAATTTGGCACGATCTTGAGTATTCAGTTGATAAACAATTTCTTTGTGAACTCGAAATATAACTTATATGAAGAAACATTTTTTTTATTTAGTATGTAGAACTAAAAATGGAAAGCAGAACACCTGAAATATTCTTTCTTCAAACAATTAAATCTCTCCAGCAATGGCATTCATTAATTTACAAAATAATAGTAAATTCAACTTTAGAATGATCTCTTTTTAAGTTTTTCTTAATTCCGTAAAAGTACATAATTCTAAAGATGTTTGTCAAATGAAGTCCATACAAATTTATCAGCTTA
>BMAO01031377.1:0-23146 GCA_019973975.1 Trichonephila clavata | reverse complement strand
TTTACGCTATTAAATTACTAACATAAATGAAATAAAATTGATTCTTAAAATAAAAATTTTTCCTTTGGGTGATTGAATTTGTGAAAAATATCATTATCAGCTGTAATATTAGAATTGTATATTGACTGCTATTAAAATGCAAGCAATATTCACGTTAAATTTGAAATTTATAAACATAATCCTACAATAAAGAACAAACTACTTTTTTTTAAAAAGAAAAACATTTTTTGCTGTTGGAAATATAACAATCACATTTTTAAATCGTCTGCTCCAATGGCCTAGAGGTAGCATCCTCACTTCGTGTGAGGCCGCGGTAGCTTAGTGGTCAAGGTAATGGACTATTGGCCGGCGTGTCCTGAGTTCAAGCCTAGTGTCGTTGATCACCCGCCTTGTAGGGGAACGATGCATGTTAAATCTGTCGAGAGCTCAAACTATGAGTGCGGAATATTTGGCACTGCTCCTTCACTGTCTTGCCTACCTAAGGGTGTGGGGGAAACAAAGCACCACCAACAACTTCCATAATAACTATTATTTTATTACTCTTCAAACACACTTACTAAATCACAAGTGAAACTACAAAAGAAGACTCTAGGAGTGATATATAAAGCGAGCAATCTGTTTTCAATGAACAACTCTAAGTAAACACGTCTAAGTGAACTAGACAAAGTGAATAAGCGCTAGTGATCCGATTACTAAATCTCTAATTCAATATATCATAGATCCTCAATCTAATAATTTAATATCTTAGCAACCACTTCCTTAACTCGCGCTATGTTTATGAAATACTAAATGAAATATTCTAATATTTTGACCTACGTATCACCGCAACAGCTGTCCTGCTCCTTCTATATTACAGCTATAAAACCTATATAGACTTTATATAGTCAAACTAATTTAAATATCAGGGTTTCTTCTTGAGAGGCTGTGAATTAACGCGAATGCTGGCCCCAAAGTTTTCCCAAGAGGATTAGTGATTAAGGTCACGTATAGATCCGTCACAAAACATCCTCCCATTGGTGTGGCGTGATAGTTTGAAGAAGGGGGTGACAGCTCACGTGTCGTCTTCGTCACTTAACCGTCGTTCAAAATTGCGAGGTCTGTCGCCAAATGCCTTCTAGTAGCTGAAAAGTGTGACATTAATATTCACTCCCTCACTTCGTGTGCCTAAGGTTGCGGTTTCGGCCCCGAATGGATTCGATAGATTTTCTGGATGAGAAATTTGGTAGCGGATGCCGCCACTAAATGGTCCTACCAAAATGAAATGGCTTCCACTCTCGGGGGCTTGCCATGTCTTCAAAAGCAAAGTTGATAACATGCAGCCCATAGGGAAAAAGAAAAATTATTAAATTTGTGGAATTAATATGTTACTTAGTGCTTTCTATACTTAATGATAAGTAACTAAATTACTCAAGTAAAAAAATTTAGAACATTGTATCTGTACATTGCATTTCGTTAGTTACTTGTACTAAGTAGTATTTTTAAGTTACGTAACGTTACATTACGTTACAGCATTTAAACAATCACTCTCAAAATGTGCTGAAATGTAATAAGAATTAAAAAAATCCCCTGGAAACTAATGATATAAATCCGTAATGTAAAAACTCTCCTTCAAAATGAAGAATATAAATATTTTGTTTATCGATGGGAAACTATCAAACACTAATTTGTTCATACTACAATGAACGACATATATTCATTGTTATATTATAATTAGATATGTATGAAAAATCATTTGTCTGGTGAAATATTTTCATTTGAATTCTATTTACAGAATTTTTATTTGCTTATTTATTTATTTATTGTTGATGATGCAGCTTAACATTAACCATTTATCACAAAAGACATTAAACTTCTTTCCAGACAATTTTTAAATACACTTTGCTTTTTCTTCGTGGAGCAGCATAGGGAAAATAACTCTTTAGATTATAATTGAAAAATATGGGTACAGTTTTCTTCTTTTAAAATGTTTGAGAACGAAAACTGAACTAAACAAAAACTTAGAATTCAGTATACTTTATCTCCAAGTAATTGTTTCTACAAAGCACATTAGTTTCATGTGACAAGATCTAGACACAAACTTTATTTTAGCATTATTATGTTTAAGAGCATGGAAAGAAGCTTTTTTTCTTATGTAGAAGATTGTGGTGAGCTTTCTGAGGCAACGTGACTTTCTCTCAAAATAAAAGGACATTCTAAAAAGTTCTCTCTCTACGTATTATCCATTTTCTTTTATGTGCAAAGTTCAACGCTCAGCAAATGTGGTGTTAGAAGAGATTATGTAAAGAGATAGCAAATTGTTGTGTATTAAGTTATTAATAAGGAGTGAATCAACGGAATGAGTAACAATCGTATTGCAACGAATTTTGTGTAATAAATGCTTAAAATAGCGTTACTAATTTGTATCTGGAGGTTTAAACATTAATATTACTTTCTGTTGTATTTATTTTATGATAAAAATTGTCATATTTGCAAGCAACGCTGCCCCTTACATTATAATGGAATTTCAGTCGAAACTTGGCAAAATGTTGCTGATACAGCTAAGTTGGCATCATTTTCAGCACCATTTTGGCGAGTTGGCGACCATTTTGGTGGGTTGGCAACCATTTGTTAGTGATTTGGCTATCATATGGATGTTTCAGGAAATTACTAGAGAAATCTTTTTATTTCACGATCTATGACGTAAGCGCATCTTTCGAGAAAGATCCATGCAACTTATATATAGGAGTCTCTCTGAAAATCAGTCCGTATCAACTTAGCTGTTGAAAAGTTGCTATTGTAGAGTGATTGGATGAAAATACATTACGTATTTGCATTTTTAGGCACTGGTAGTTGTATCTGAGCTTGTAGAAGTTGTGAAGGCCTTTTGGGAATTATTTTACGAATTTTGCTGCTATATCCTTTACTTTAGGTATTGTTTTTCTACCATAAATTTTCATCACTCTTAAGGAACTTTTTAGCTTTTTGCGACTGATAGCATGAAATCCTCGAGCCCTGATCTACGGAGCAGTATGCTATTAAAGTATTAATCTTTATATATATTAAATTTTACAAGAATGATTTAAAATTATTTTCTTTTCATGATCATTTATATGATTTTTATTTCCCACAAGTGCTTAAAAGTTTTTAAAATTTTTATCGCAAAAGAAATTATACCTTTATAATTCAAAATTTGATGAAATAAATTGGAAAATCCTTCTTAACGGAACAGTCAGAACTTTGTAAAGAATCAAAGATAGAGATGTTTTACATCAAGTGTATCTCTGATATTAAATCAATAGATTTGTTGATAAAAGTTTATAAATATTTGAACATAATATAGAAAAGAACGTTTTTCCTCCTTTCCATTTCCAAAATGATCGCGATACCAAAATTCAAAAAAGCAAAATTATTTAAAATATTGAGTGTGTGCATATATATGTGTGTCTGTATGTGTGTGCTTACGTGCATGAGGAAGTATGTGGCGGATATTTCTCCAGCTTGTTTCTACCCTAGAAGTTACATAATAGATACCGTCAGAAAAAAAATATTAATTCCGAGCAGTATTCTAAAGACAGCATCTAAGGTAGTACTTTCCATACGATTTTTTTAAATATTGTTTCATACAGAGGATCTAAACATCATATAATTTAATTTTGAGCAATCTTCTTCACTATTTTTTAAACATCTATACGCTTTCTTATGCAATTAGCGTAAAAACAGTGGGCACTGAACACCGTCGAGCCAAAACATTATGAGCACCTCCCCATTTTTCAATGAACTCGTCTGGAAGACACGTGATCATGAAAAATAGTATTTAACTACTGCTGGAAAAGGTAAGCTGTCATTCTTGTACTAACTTTTGTGAGTGAAGAGAAAGGTGGCTGGTGTAAAAGAATTTGAAAGAGGTCAGATTTTAAGGCTCGGAACGAGTATCTCTGAAACAGCATAACTGGTAGGTTGTTTGTGTTCTGATGTTTTTAATATTTGTTCAAAGTGTATAAATAATGGGGAAACTACAAGTAGACGCCTAGTTGTTGGATATCCACACATCATCAAAGAAACGAGGGCCAGAAATTGCCCTATTAGAAAAGCAAAATCGATGCCAGTTGACAGTCCGATACGATGTAGGTCCAGGTACTAGTATTTCAGAACGCACACCTCAGTGGAGACTGTTGGTATATGAGACTACACAGCAGGCGTCTCATTCATGGGCCTCTGTTAAGTAAGTGCTGTAGCCAACTACGCCTAGAGTGGGCTCAGTGACATTCAGACTTTACCATAAATAAGTGGAAGAAAGTTTCCTGGTTGGATCAATCACGATTTCCCATTCATCCCGTTGATGGTTGTGTCAGGGTACGCCATTTTCCACAGTTGAACAGTTGCTCCCTCCATGCACATAGACTGGTGATGGCAGTACTATGCTTTGTTCTCATGGGTGACTGTGGACCCTTAGTTCTGGTAGAAACACCGTTAAATTTGTAGGCTATCTGAGTATAATTGCGGTTCACTTGTACACTTACAGGCGTCTGCTTTCCCAACTGGAAATAGAACCTTCCAGCAAGACATGTCAAAAATCTAAAATTGTGTTAAAAGGGTGGGTTCAAGGAGCATAAAGGTGAATTCCAACTAATATCCTAACCACCTAGTTCAATTGATCTTAATTTGATATGACACATTTGTGTTTTCATGGAAAGGCAGCTCATACATCAAACATCTTCATGCCGGGGTATCTCGACTTTTCGTAACCACTGCTTGTGTAATTTGTACAACCTTTCTCCCATCATCTACCGAGAACTTGTGGAATCCATTCTAAGGCAAATTGCAGCTGTTTTATAGACCGAAAGGGGTGCAACGTGTTATTGAGTAGGTGTTCATAATGTTTTGGCTCTTCTTTGTATATCGGCCTAAGACATTTAGCAATAAAGAGTTTGGATGATACGTATCATGATGTTAGGCATATAGCAATCAAGGGTGACCTGTATCCTCC
Organism: Trichonephila clavata; assembly: GCA_019973975.1. Classification (NCBI taxonomy): domain Eukaryota; kingdom Metazoa; phylum Arthropoda; class Arachnida; order Araneae; family Nephilidae; genus Trichonephila; species Trichonephila clavata. The sequence goes on along the minus strand of BMAO01031377.1, from coordinate 18,180 downwards.
TATTGCTTAAAAATTATTAACCTTATCTAAAAGTTCGGAATTCCCTCTGTTCATTTCTGTTCGAGTCACCTTTATTAGCAGAAACATGTGTCCAAATAAAATATCTTTTTTAGAATGCGAATTATTATATTCAAGTTTGTTAATTCTATAAATAATATATTTAAATGATGCCTCAATCGTGTGTTTTTGTTGTAAATTGCTAGCCATTAAAACTGCAACAACATGGAAGAAGAATGATACAAACATCAAATTCGCATGAAATGGAAAACAAAAAGTTAGGATGTACAAATAAGTAGCATTTGAGAGCAGTCACGAGCACGAGCGACACAGGTGACAGAAATGACATCTCTAACTGTATAAATAGAAATTTACGGACAGGTTTTCTCATTCGATAACGTAGTTGAATGTTGTTTGATTATGAGAAGATCATGTCCTGTCTCGTATAAAAAGCAAAAACAGCTACCAACAGAGATGTCGGAATTCGATAATAACAAGAATACTGACTGCTGAAAGTGGGGTTTATCTTTCTGCGATACGCTTCTCGAGAGAGAGAGAATTAGTTTGAATCCAACAATTGCCATACAAATGGGAAAACGATTGGATGAGAAGGATCATAGCAAACACCATGCAGGATCTCAACATTCTCCCACCACTTACTCCCGAGAGCCTTGTAGGTGCACAGCTTCTTCAAAAACCTAGTGTCAGAAAATGAGTTTAATTACAGCACAAAAGGTATCCATAAGAGCTGATTTCACGACAACCAGTATTAAGGCTTCCTATGACACTGCAGCTTAGAGACGCACTGTGACAATAGAGCTTTCAACGACAAAAATAGTACATCTGGTAAAACTTGTGGTATCACGTTTTCTTTTCAAATGAGTCCTGGCTCTGCGTGCGACATCATGATGGACATATCCGTGTCTAGAGGAACCATCTGGCCTCCTTGAATTCGACATAACTATACGAACCCAGCAGCTGGTGTGATTGTATGGGTAAGCCATTGGGTACACGACACAAGCATTTCTTGTCCACGTCGTCTGTAATCTGAACAGCCAGTGTTACATTTATTAGATCTTAAGGCCGGTGGCTGTGTCCTTTCTTCCAGGCCTCAATGACGTTATGTTTCAACATGTTAACGCAAGACTGCATGTTCCCGTCATGTCCCGATCTACTTTGTCAAAAGTGTTCAACTGTAACCTTGATTAGTGTTCTCAAGATTTCTTCTCACTGAAAACATTTCGTCGTGTATTTCAGAAAGATTGAACCGCCACTACGATCTATGAGGTGTGGCAAAGCAACACATAATGACTTACCTTTATGTATCATTCAAGCGGGGTTGGACTCGATGTAGGAGTTGAACATTTTAACTCTCAGAAGCGGCAGTTCTGATTACGAATTTCGAACCCTGTATACCTACAAGTTTTATCACATTTAATTCATATTATACATAATACGTACAATAATTAAGTTATTTTATTTTATTTACTTTCTGGTACTCTGTTCGCAAATAGCCTGCATTGCAAAAAAATTTATTAAACGTTTAATAATTCTCTCTTTTGTTTATCTATAACTGTGTTACTCATTAGTTCTCTTTACCTTCCTTCAAGCATAATCAACTGTCAACATTCAACACATATAAATGCCGACATATAAGAAGCATAGACACTTACGTATTTTTGAAGGTGTTATTCTTAATTTTATTAATGTATTTCAGTATATTTTTTTTAAATTTGGTCTACACATAATAATGCTTGACTTTTCGTTTATTCGTTTAGTTAAGTTTTATACTGGTGTTCAAAATTAAAGAATTTGCATATTTTGTCGGATTTCATGAAACATTTGAATGAAATTTAAATGAGCTGCTTCAAAATAAAAACGCGTATATTGTGTGTTGAGTGCATAAATTATACGTGTGGGGACAGAGCTATTCAATAATCAGGATTTCTAAGCGCGATAGCCAAAATCCGCATTTCGTTCTTAAGGCCACTCCGCCGACTTTCTTGGTGTTTTGTGTAGCAATCTGTTAAATTTAAACTCAAACAGTAAAAATGAGTAACCACCAATGTTAAGACGATAGAACGAAAGGTAGAATTGCGGGTAGTCTAGCAGAAGGCCAGTCACAAATACAGATATGAGAGGATTTAATTCAACGCCCAGCGTCTTGGTCAACATATATGAACAGTTATAAGTATACCGGATCTGTTGAAAAAAGCCTCAGGAAAGTCGTCCAAGAATCACGATGGCCAGAGATGATCGCCATTTGTCCATTATGGCGAGGCATACAGGAATACTATGGCTTCTCAGTTCTCTCGTGGGTTGTTGCTGAGTATCATAGGAACCCAAGTTTCAAAAGTGACTGTTCCAGAAGACTTCATGAGAGTTAGAGCTGTTTGTAGGAAAACCTGTTGCTGAACATAATTGGAAAACACCAGAGATTTAAGAGGGTTGTGAAATGAAAGAGAGGTGGTTTAAAGTTAGTTGTCTGTATTATTGGACTGCTTTATTGTATCATCGGAAGAATTCGTTGCAGTAGATGATGATATTGTGTGTACAGCCTTAAATATGTCAGACAAAGACATTTTGGAATTTGTTCAAAGCTCAAAAAATATCATTGATACAGATTCCGCGGGGAAAATGAAATGAACAATGCATCTCTTCCCACGTCATCCGATATAGATGCATCATGAAAAAGTATGCACAGTAATTTAGACACACATTCAAATGGTGAAATTAATAGCAAAATGAACGCCATGAAACAATTTGTTGACAGTTTGATTCTAAAAAAGGCAATGCAAAGAAAAATATCACATTATTTTCCAAAATAAATGTTTTGTTTTTCAAAAGACTAGAAAATTATGTGTTAGATTTCATTTAAGTCTTGAAAATGTTTTTGCTTCATTTACTTTTATTAATACTTGCATGCATATCTATGTAAATAAAATATACTCCAATAAGCTTAATTTTGCTGAATATACGCTTTTTTTGGGGAATAACTCTTAACACGAAATTCTTTTAACACGAAAATATATTTGAATCCTCTGAATTTTGTGTTAAACGATTTTCACTCTAATAAATAATAGCTTTTTTAAAAAGATTGACTAGTATTAGTTATTTCATTGCAAATAAGCTAAATTCCATTCAAAGCAATCAAATTACTAATTGATGTTTTCTGCATACAAATTTACTGCATTGATTGATTGATTGTTTATTAACATTACATTATGAAGATACCCAAAATCTATTAACAATATATCTCGTTATTTTGAACCACGGTTAAATGACGACGAACATACCCTCGCAGAAAATTGACTCTCCCAACATTCTTTCAACAACATCAGCAACTTTCCTGAACCTCTACTGACCAAACATGTATCAGCACATCTACAAGGTCTTAGAGCAGTGATTCTCAACCTGTTGCAGATTCTTTCTGTTGCAGTAAAATTTCAAAATTTTGTGACACACCAACAATAAATAAGTTTAAAACAATTTTACTTATTTATTATACACAATGTAAAGTAGTTTATGGTAATAGTTTTCAATGTATTAAATAGAAAAATATCTATGAAAAATAATATATATATATATATTTATATATATATTATATTACATGGTACTCGAATACGAATTTAATTCGTTCCGCAACCTTGCTCGTATCTTGAATTACTCGTATTCGAAGCAAATTTCCATACAAACAATTGAACTACCATTAATCCGTTCCAACCCCCAAAATGTCACCCCAGTTATTTTTGTTACGTGGTTTAGAATAATAAAAACATATTTATAAATGACAAATATTTATTGTACAAAAACAATAAAGAGAATGTAAAGAAATAAATTAGATATCCTCACCGGTCTTTGCCTTTTTCGCTACATTTTTCTCGCTTTCTCACCTGTAGGCCGTTTAGAAAAAAACATGTCCAAGGAGGTTTGTTTCTTCCTCCCTCTCAGAATGTTCCGGAAATGAGTTGGGCGTCATTAAAAAGATCAGATGCAACTTTTTCTGGGTGTTTCTTTTCCACGAACTGTGAAACTCTCTCCCACATTCCTAAGATCTCCTTTATCTCACTTGTAGAAATAACCTCCTCCTCTGACTCCTCGAAACCAATTTCTTGCATAACCTCCGTATGCTGCTGTGCCTGTAACTTGTATCTCCTCAGTCATCAGTTCCTGGACTTTCTTCCGATCCATGGTTATAAAAATAAATGAACTACAACTGTAAATGTAATGTAACGCAACACAAAACGCGAACACAACTACACAACATATCCAGCGGAATCACGCTGCTAACTGATTCACTGACCGTGATGGCGCGACCGCGTGCTACTACGGCCGACCTGCTAACCGAACCGTATCTCGAATTTCGCTCGTAACTCAAAGCAAAAATCACTCGCTCGCCGGTATCTGAAAAACTCACATGTTGGGCACTCGTATGTCGAGTACCACTGTATATATATATAAAGTTTATTGAGTATTTATTACAAATTGATTACAAAAAATTTAATGCGAATTTTGAGCTAGAGCATTTTTGAAAATTTCGTTTATATTAAGTCGTAAAAAGGATAATGCCACTCTCATTTTGTTATCTGCTTTTATAAGTCTCGATCTTATTTTAATTTTTTATATTTTTGTTAATGCTGAGATCCAAATTCTCACAAATAAGAAGTAGAAAATTGTAACAATATATTTTAAGCTGTTTTGGCTATTATGGGGAAATGTCTCTAATTTTAATCCAAAATGAATTGACTCTTTCGAAACTTTTGAAATTAAATCTCGATTATTACAGAGCGAAATTAGTTTTTCTTTCTTCAAAATTAATTCATATACAGATGTATCCATTATTACAAATGTATTACCTAATTAATTCTTTTTATATCTAAATTTGAGAAATAAAGTTAAGTCAGAGTATAATTAAGTATTTTTTTTTAAAAACCTGTTGGCGCACTCAAGAAATTTACGGCACAATGGTTGAAAATCCCTGTTTTAGAGGCACAAGAACTTATTAAGGGAACATCTGTATGAAATTTTCGAATAATAAAATACTGTTTTTGTGTGAATACGTGTCCGTTCAAAATTTTCAAGTAAAATTCCAAAACTTTCAGTAAAAAAAGTATAAAATACTCATAAAAAGTCTCTCTCTCTAACTCTATCCATCTCTTTTTAATTAAATAGTCATTTGTCTACATGCAAAGAATAACGAAAAGAAAAATAGTTCTAAGAACTCTGAAAACAAGTTCTGATGAAAGTTTTAAATTCGGGTTTGTAAAAAACTGACAGGAGACGAAAAACATCAGAATTATCATGAGAAAATTCCTTCTGCACGAAGGAATATCTCATAATATAACTTATATCAGCAAAATCAACAAAGAAAAATCAGAATTCTTAGAGAGGCACAAAATTAATTTTACTTTAAAAGAGAAATAACAAAAGAAGTCCTTTTTTTTCTGCTGGACAAAAGTAAATTTCATTTGATTCGATCGGTTGGAAAGCTAGACTCAGTTGAAAATTAAACTAAGAACACATGAGTTGAATCAGCTAGAACATAGGTATTTAGGAATGATTAAAATTTTTGTGTATTCAGTATTTTTTAAAAAAATTTTGTCGCTTCTACTGCTTTTCTTTGAACGTGCAAGTGAAATGATGATCATATAATGACAATATCTTTTTAATAAAGCAAATCGTCTGCTTAAAATAGATACATGTTTTTTTTTAATTCACAAATGATCAAAAAAATTTCAAGAATCAATTTTTGAAAATCTAGCTTTAACCGTTCCGGGTTTTTCCCAAACTGAGCTCGAGCAGGTGAAACGTGCCTTTCTGGTTAATCCCGTGTGTAGCTCGGGCACTGTAAAAATTTACACTGTTCTATCGGTCTTTCCCGAATTATTTCACAGGTGCTTTTTATGGTTTCGAATAATTGAAAAGTACCACTTGGTGATATTCTGCAAAAAGAAAACGTCCTTCTGCCCTTCACGCTTGGCTGAAAAACACCTTGTTGACTACATTCCCCCAAGAAAGAAGAAAACTAATACAACACGACAATGTATTATTTGCTGTTCAAAGAGAGACAGTGAAGGGAAGAAAGTAAGACGAGAAACAAGATTCTACAGTCCAGATTGAGATGTTGGGTTATGTGCAGTACCTTGCTCTTTCGAATTTATCATACACGATCAAATTTTGATTAATTATTTCATAATCATTTCTGTAATTGCAAAAAATGTGAATAAAATTTGTAAATCAAGATAAAATCTTTTTATTGTATGCTATATGTTTATAGTTAGTGAGAACTGATTCCAAAGTCTGATGATTTCAGCCTTACAAAAAACCAACTTTGCAAGTAAATTATTTATTTAAATAGATTTTTTTACATTAATTTTTAGGAAATTTTTAATACGAATGGGGGGGTGCTTTTTTTGCTTAGAAATATATGCATGTTTGAAAATAAGCATAAAAAAATTGACTTTCTTTTTTCGATAGTCCAGAAATAAAATGAGCCTGAAAGGGGTTAATGTGCATCTTCTCCACACGGCGGGTCTTCAATAGTAGTAGGGCTCGAACTCATGACACTACTTGGCCACAGTGGCTACAACTTCTGTTGCATGGAGTAAAATAAAATAGCACAAATTCAAATAAAAGCAGGCAAAGTCTCTAAATTCCATGAACCGTTGACCTGATTCTCCTCAAACTGAAAGAAGAAAATTAATATAATTTCGATGGAATTTAGGCTATTTCTATATTATACTTGAAAAACTAATTGTTTCAATAATTAATCGTTCTATCATATCTCAATAGCATTTTCAAGAAACGGAACAATGAAATACAACAATATCTCGACTTAGGGCCACATAGATTTAAGCGAATCTGGAGTTAAGCAAATTTCAAACCTCGTCAACTCGTCTTTAGTGTGAGGGGGGGGGAGAAAAGTTGATGGAATTTGGGTTACATGATTGAAGAAGTTGTCAATCTTGCTAGGCAAATAAATTTAGAAGTGGAGAGTGATGGCATTCAAGACCTACTGGATTCCCACAATCAGGAGCTGACAATTTATGAGCTCATAGAAATGCTTGAACTGATCAACACATTGAAGAACTTAAGTCGTAAGACCCAGATCATCCAGACGTTCGAATGACAGTTTGGAATTTCATAAAAAATACTCAGTTTAATCGAAGAACAGATACAAATTTTAGAAAATATACTCCAACGAAAAAGCGTATTTATTTCAACAAAACAAAAAATAAAATATATATATATTTATATTAGCAGAGATTACGAGGAAACTCTGAGGTAGAAAATGAATCTTTGAGTTTTTAACGGTTAGATTTTGTGAAACCTTCTACATCAAAATGACTTCGGCTTGCGATTTTGCATTTGTGTTATCCAAGATTTTACTAAACATTTCCATTCAAAATTATTTTTTTTCTTTCGTCTCCAGACACAAATAAAAATAATTTATATATATTTATATGCGAAATCATACCCTGACTTATGCGAATTCGACTTACACTGTTATCTCTCAGTAAATATCACGTAAGTTCAAGGAATTACAGTAAATACCTCACTTCTTAGAACACCATGACGGTTTTTCGAATATAACAATTTTTATTAAACTTCGTAGAATATTTTGGACTTTTTGCATAACTTTGGAAATATTACGAAATATGTAAATATTTTAGAGCAAAAAGAAAAGAAAAGAACGTCAGCAAAAATATAATTAACATTTACAAAAAGTGGACGAGTTTTCTATTAACATTACAAACCTTTTTCACTCTTTCTTCTTTTCTAGATATATAGATGAAATAAGCACAGAATCAATACCATACCTTTTTATAACTATCATATAATCATTCATCTATTAACATCAATAAGTTCGTTGAAGACAGTGTTTATTGGTGATATATAAGTAAATCTGCACAAAAAAAAATGAAAAAAGATTACAAGATTTATTATGGTTAGTATTCTACACAGAATTAACACAGATCTATCTCTGTTCCAGAGGCTAGATAAAGCTGAATAATTATAAATAGATGACAACCCTCTCTAAAGGTACTATTATTTATCAAATTATTTGTACTGGCTATTTATGCAATCCATATAAGCATACCTCTATAAAAGTGATACAAAGCTTTTTTTCTTTCATTGAATTGTAATAAAAGACATCAGAGAATACGTATTCTTCAAGACTTGTAATCAGTTATCTTTTCAATTTAAAAAACTACTTATTGTATGATTCAAATGAGAAAGATGGAAAATTCGAATGCATAAGGGTTGCCCAAATGAAAAGCGGACACGTGCAATTGTGACCGAATGATTGCAGCTATAGCAGCGCTATCAACATGGGTATAAAGGGAGGTAGAGGTGTACACCGCATACAATATACAACAGTGAAATCTGTTCGTGGTAGAGGAACTATATCAAAAGTAAATTCGGGTTGTTCTTGTATGTGTCCATATCTGATCAATGCTTGGTAGTACGGTTTCTAATCGCGAAAGGTGACCTGGATATGAGCATCTATCAGCGAAAGGAGGCATTCTATGGCGAGCACTGCTTAGTTCGAACAATTGGTGCAAAAGTTTTCATGAAGGGTGGCAAACGATTTCAGATCTCCATGACAATTCCGGTCAAAACACTCCCTTAAAACCCATACAAACTTAAAACATTCTGTTGAAAAGTGTTATAGCACCCTCCGTACAGTCCAGATACTCTCCCTGAAACCGTTCACACTTGTTTCCACTTACGAGAGCATTACGTTCCATTCGAATGATGAGGCGAAGGAAGCTATGCAGAATGAAATCGAGAATCTCTCACAATCTTCCTACACGAAGGCACACACACAGACCTACTGTGTTCCAATAAAGGTGTTCTTTTTATTCAGCTTGTCCACTTTTCCTTTTGGGCAACCCTTATAAAATGTCACATCAAGGATATTTATTTCTTCAAACTTGTGATATTATGTAATGCTTTATTTGATCAATGAAGTATCAATTTTTTAAACTTTTTGTATAACCAAACAAATACCTTACTTTCTATGATAGATTTCGTAATACTTAAAAATAAGTTTTATTAAAAAAAATTATTTGTGAGTCTAGCTGTAAATGTTCTTCAAATATATTTTTCACAAAATACTAAATAAAACACGTAATTTTAAGACTTTTACTTCAATTCGCATGGTTTTTTTATGTGCTATTTTTCTTGAATTTTATTTTGTAGCATCGTATTACATTTTTATGCAATCACATTTAATAATAATTGCTATTTTATCTATGGGATAATATATCTTTGACAAAAGTAGGAAACATACACACAGAAAAAATACGATTTCTAATTTACTGTAAAAAAGATTAATAGTTTAATATAAAAGATTTTCTGGGTCACTGTGTAAAACAAATAAAATTTTAACGCACACAAAAATCTTCAGGAAAAAAGAGGAAGATTATAAAACTGTAAGTGGAAAAACATTTGTATAAAATATTTACTTTCTTCGGCTGTATGGTACTTAACTTTACACTATAGGTAAAGAGCTTTAAGATTGAAAATACATCCTCTTTAACTATATATTTGGAAGGCAATTGTAATATATAATTACAGTAAAATACGTTTAACGTGAAAACGCTTAAGACGAAATATTGGTTAACACGAAATAATGCAAAGGTCAGGACAATCTACTGTGTATTTTCAAACAACTGTGTTTTTTTCTCTTAAACAAAACGAAAATCACGAAACACGAAGAGATTTCCCTTCTGGGAATGAACAAAATGTGGCAAATTCCAGCCATGCGAGTGTGATTTAAAATGAGTGTGGTTTCACATGTTTCGTAAAAAGGTGGTTAATTTGGCTTAGAAATAAGCTCAGAATAGCCTGCGGCACGAGCTAAATTGCTTATCAAAGCTACTTTCACCCTACACCCCCCCCCCCAAACGCCACACCAAAACATCTTATCACTCATCAGTTGGCTTTAGAATTCGAATCGTAAAGTTAGATGATCAATTCTTACGAGAAAAGCGTGCGGTTGCAATGATAACTGACGATTGTCGGGATCTTCCGAACGTTGTATTGAAAATCATAAAGATTATCTTTTTGCCTCCGAGTACAAGTGTCTTGGAGCCTTGTGATCAAGAGATTACGCGAAACTTTTCTAATGGAACCAATTGTTTAGAAAATATTTACTCGAAATCGAAGCAAATGAAGATTTCTAGATCAATTAGATGCTTTTAAAAGTAAATAAAATGTACTCTAATAAACTAAACTTTGTTAAATACATTTTTTTCGCAATATCATTTAACATAATTTTTTTTAACACGAAAATATATTTCAGTCTCCTCAGTTTCGTGCTAAACGATTTTCACTGTATATTCGAAGCAATTCTATAGTAGAACTCTTTTGGATCAAAAATTGGGAAAATGCTAAATTGCTAAGCAAATAAATTATCCCAAATTCTCTATAAGCAGCTTTATATAATTGCTGCACAAACATTTTTTAACTTTTTAAATCCAGCAAAATTCACCATTGTTATTTATAACGTGTTTTAAAATCTAGGGTTTACAAAATGAATTTGAGAATATTGATGAATATTTATTAGAAATAATTTTTCTTTACGATATTCACAATGACATTTAAAAGGCGGGTTAAAAACCAGGGGAGATTCTCTAATTTATGTTGATATCAAATATATTTCTCTAGAACTTAATAGTAGTCTAAAAATACTGAAAGTTATAAGATTTATGTATATATTCACTTATCAGTTTAAATTCACTAATTCAATTAAAATTCCTTGTAAATATTTATATATATTTGACAGGACGTGGAGAGTGTTAAGGAATTTCTTTATTTTGATCATTATTTAGATTGTTGATGTAATATTGATGGTATTGACGCGACAGTCTTGTTGACAAATAATTCACTTTATTTAACACTTAGACACTTGAACAACACACACACACACAAAGATGAACGACACAAAGTACAAAAGAGACACATGCTCGAACTACATTGTGACGAAGACAAAAAAGAAGGATTTTCTAGAGTTTCAGGGTTTTGTATAAGGCGGCAACAGGAAATTTGGAATCCGCTTGACTTCAGGAGACGGAGACTATGATTGGTAGAAAAATATCGTTCGATAGATACTGATGTAATCTTACTTTAAAAACGCAAGCTGTTAATCTTGAAGAGATACGGATACAAGGATTCCTATAAGGCGGGTAGCTAGTAATTATTTACGACCGGGTCCTAAATGCCAGGACCGTTACAAATTAAAAAGTTGCTTAGAAAAACTATACATATATGCATATATATAAAGGGAACTATTACGTGTGTGTGTGTGTGTGTTGTGTGTGTATACGTTTCCTTTCAAACATTTTAAGTAGAATTCCAAAACTGTCATTAAAAAGTTTAAAATATTGATAAAAAGTCTCTTGCTCTAACTCTTTTCATCTCTTTTTAATAAAGTAGTCATTTGTCTACCTGCAAAGAATAACGAAAAAAGACAGTTCTAAGATCTCTAAAAACAAGTTCTGATGAAAATTTTAAATTCGGTTTTGCAAAAAAATGACAGGAGACGAAAGACATTAGAATTTTCATGAGAAATTCCTGCTGCACGAAGGAATATTTCATAATAAAACTAATATCAGCAAAATCAACAAAGAAAAACTCAAAATTCTTAGAGAGGCACATAATTACCTTTACTTTAAAAGAGAAATAACAAAAGAAGTCCTTTTTTTCTGCTGACAAAAGTAAATTTAATTTGATTCGATCGGTTGGAAAGCTAGACTCAGTTGAAAATTAAACTAAGAACACATTGAGTTGAACATAGGTATTTAGGAATGGTTAAAATTCTTTGTGTATTCAGTACTTTTTTTAAAAAATATTTGTCGCTTCTATTGCATTTCCTTGCACGTGCAAGTGAGATGATTATCAAAGAATGACTATAAATCCTTTTACTAAAACAACATGTCTGCTTGAAATAGATACATGCTTTTTTTAAATTCACAAATAATCAAAAAAATTTGAAGAATAAATTTTTAAAAATCTAGCTTTAACCCCTTCCCGGTTTTTTCCAAACTGACTTTGAGCAGGTGAAATGTACCTTCCTGGTTCATCCCGAGTATAGCTCGGGCACTGTGAAAATTTACACTGTACTATCTTTCCTTCCCGAATTATTTCTAGTGTGCTTTTTATGGTTTCGAATAATTGAAAACTATCACCAGATGATATTCTGCAAAAAGAAAACGTCCTTCTGCCCTTCACGCTTGGCTGAAAAACAGTTTGTTGACTACATTACCCCAACAGAGAAGAAAACTAATCCAACACGACAGTGTATTATTTGCTGCTCAAAGAGATACAGTAAAGGGAAGAAGGGAAGACGAGAAACAAGATTCTACAGTCCAGATTGAGATGTTGGGTTATATGCAGTACCGTGCTTTCGAATTTATCTTACACAATCAAACTTTGATTAATAATTTCATAATTATTTATGTAAATGCAAACGATGTAAATAAAATTTTTAAATCAAGATAAAAGCTAGGTTTTCTAAGCTTTATATTTATACTCAGTGAGAATTGATTCCAAAGTCTAATGATTTCAGCCGTACAAAAAGCCAACTTTACAGGTAAATTACTTATTAATTTAAATAGATTTGTTTACATTAATTTTTAGGAAATTTTTAAGGCGAATGGCGTTTTTAATGTTTAGAAATATATGCATGTTTGAAAAGAAGCATAAAAAATTGACCTTTTTTCCAATAGTCCAGAAATAAAATGAACCAGAAAGGGGTTAATGGGCCACCTTCTTCACACGGCGGGTCATCAGTAGTAGTAAGGCTCGAACTCATGACACTAATAGGCTTCAGAGGCTACACTCTCAGCTGCAGAGAGAAAAATAAAATAGAACAAAATCAAATAAAGCTTACAAAGTTTATAAATCCCATGAACCGTTTCTGACGTAATTCTCCTCAAACTGGAACAAGAAAATTATTTTAATTTTGAGAGAATTTAAGATATTTTTAATTTTATTTGAAAAGCTAATTGTTTCTATATTTAATCGTTCTGTCATATCTCAATACCATTGTTCCAGAAATGAAACAATGAAACGCAGCAATACCTCGACTTATGCTACCCGACATAAGCAAATCCGGAGTTACGGGTTTTTCAAATCACGTCCATTCGTCTTTAGTTTGAGGGGAAAAAGAAAGAAAATAATTAGTAGAACTGGTAATATTATGGAAGAAGTCGTCGATCTTGCCAAACAAATAAATTTAGAAGTGGAGTGTGATGACGGTCGAGAACTGCTGGATTCCCACAATCAGGAGCAGACAATTGATGAGCTGATAGATATGCTTGGAAAGAGCAAAACATTGAAGAATTTGAGTCGTAAGAACCAGTTCATTCAGACGTTGACTGACAGTTTGGAATTTGAATAAAGGACTCAGAGAAAGTTTAATTGAAAAACGGTCACAAATTTTAGAAAATATAGACTCCGACGAAAGCGTCATTTTTCAAAACAAAAAAATATTAGTAGGCTACGATTAATAGGTTACTAACCAAAATAACTTCGGTTTGCGATTTCGTTTTTGCGTTACCTAAGATTCAAATAACCATATTTCAAAATCATTCTTTTCTTTCGTCTCCAACCCCAAATAAAAATAATTCATATGTATTTATATACGAAATCATACCCTGACCCCACCTATCGCTTAATTTTGAAGAATTGCAGTAATTATCTCATTTCTTAGTATACTACGAAGTGATCTTTTTTTCGAATTTGACAATTGTTATTAAAATTTGTATAATATTTTGGACTTTAGAGAGAGTGAGAATGGAGATGGGAAAATATTTTATAGTATGGAAGAAGCTGCGACATACTACTCGGCCTTTTCTGATATATATCGCTTCGCAATAAGTGTTTTAAGAAAGAAGGTGATTCGTTGCTCAAGTCTCTTAAGCAATCACATTCTTTTGTTTAATGTATTACTCAGTTACAAGCAATTCAAATAACTTCATCAATTTCATCACTCAGAACGAACTTTTTTCTTCGAGAGTCTGGACTCCTACGCCTGTCTTTCTTTTTGTATGTCTGTTATTATTTTTCAAAAGCTAATGTCTGCATGATATCAAACTAATTAAAGGTTTATGGTAACAAAAAAGAGAGGAATTTTTACTGACGTCAGTAAGGTTATTTCACTATAAATTAGTCTAAGTATTCATCGTTTTTTGTAAAAAAAGGTTTAATTATTGGAAATTCAAACCATTCTCATGCTAAATCATTTTTTAAAGTTTGAGAAATATTTTAAAAAGGAAAAACAACATATTGATTAACAAAACTAATAATCATTTTGATTCATTCAAAACTTTAATTTTGGACTCTGATTTCTTTAATCAATCCATGTCTACTTAGATTCAGAAATGAATTCTAGAAAAAATACCGAAGGTTTGTGATTTTTTTCTCATTAAACCATTTAAAAATGTATTCAGAATCTTTGTGAGCTTAGAATAACTCAATTAAACAAAATTTATAATTGAAAAACATATTCAACTAAACAATTATTTCGAATTTCGATCATTTTTTTAGTTAATTACAAAAAAGCGTAAAATATGACAGACTTTTCAAAACAAAACTAAATATTCTTCAGTTTACTTTAAGAAAAGTAACCACATAGAATTATTATATAAGAAATAATAACATCTCTCACAATTGCTTTTTTATCTGTGTTATCCTCGTCACTTATCCATGATGCAAATTAATGGGTGTGTCGCTAAAGCCCTCGTGCTCAGAGAACAGCGTTTTACAAATAGCCAGATAACTCTGATAAGGAGTAATTCTGCAAATATAGATTCATATTGTAACAAACAAAACAAAAAAAAACACAAAAGAGTCACAGATGTTGTTTTTTCTGCGATTACACTCTCCTTGTGAGAAACTGAGTTTTACAGGCTAAGTTCGCTTCCCAGCATAGACGAATTAAATTACAGCACCCATAGATGTGACTAGGGTCACCAGATTGGCTACTTTATGACCCTTGGCTTCCACATCACTTTAATAAAGATTTTAGAATAAAGTCTCATTTTTAAAATGTACAAACAGGCATTATTCCAGATGACAGTCATTGGTGAAATCTTAACGAACCTAATATATATCGGTCATAAAACCCATTACAACCATCCTTCTTCATTTGTCACATAGTAGCAACGGAAACCTAGTGATTATAGCCACAGACTCATGGCTGGCATGTCACGTGTTTGAGCCCTCATGCCACTGAAGATCTGCCGTGTAGACGGTCTGATGTGCATTGAATCTGTCCTGACTCATAGTTCTTCTGTAGGCATATTGTGGAAGCTCAGAGTGGGGTGTTGCCAGCTAATGTATTGTTCCCATCACATGATCTTGGTTCAAAATTACAACGTCCGTCGCCAACAGTCCTCACGTTATTTTATAGTGCGATGTTAATAAACGCTGTGTGTGTGTGTGTGTGTGTGTGTGTGTGTGTGTGTGTGTGTGTGTGGTGTGTGTGTGTGTGTGTGTGTGTGACTCAGCCATTTATCATATTTATAAAAATAAATTTTGTTTTTAATGCCACCTGTCTGACGGACGCCCACGAAATTTCATCATGGCAAAGGATTAGATTGTAGGCCTTTTGTCAACCTTAGCTTTGAGCACCATACAGATGGAAGTCTGATTTAACTCGATTCCATCTAAATTTTAACCCTGGGAGTGGTCAGGGGCCTTCCACCTCTCTTCCCCCAACCTCACGAGAAGACTTGCGGCTCGACGCCTATTTAGAGTACCCCCCTGCCCATGGCAGCTGATGGGTACAGGATGCTTTTAATTGAAAAGTTTAAATATTTTTTTCGCTAAGACTCTTAAATATATGTAACACAGAAAAAGGTAAAAGGTGAAAAAATTAACCCCTTAGCTAGTTTGCCCGTAGACTATACGGGCTAACCAAATCTAGACACAACTGGTTGGCCTGTAGACTGTACGGGCTAACAAAATTTGGCACAACTGGTTTGCTCGTAAACTGTACGGACTAACAAAATCTAGACACAACTGGCTAAATCTAGACAACCTGTAAACTGTACGGGTGTTAATATTTTCTTTTTATCTCTTTGATTTGCACATATTTTTTTAGACGTATAGTGATATTATTTGTGCTAGTATTTTTTAGAGATGCAGCTTGTACGTGGTACCGAAATACTTACCATCCAGAATTTTCGTTGTGGTGAAGGCGGGAATTTTTCACTGAAGGCAAGACGTAGGATTCTTGAAAATATTCGATAAAAAACAGTGATTGGCAAGGCAATGGGTAATGTGATGCTTAAAATAAACGAACGCGGAAAGATAATCCAAAAAAAAATCGATATTATCTCTGTCCCAATTTTAATGTAAGACTGTTGAAAATAATACAGCTTTTATAAGGTCATCAATTTCTGATAGAGAAATAAATAATCGAATTTTGGCTTTTCATAAACAATTAAAAATACAAATTAATAATAATTTTAAATTTCCACATGTATTTCTTACTCCTAAATTTCATAAAAATCCAGTAAAGTTTAGATTTCTGATAGAGAAATAAATAATCGAATTTTGGCTTTTCATAAACAATTAAAAATACAAATTAATAATAATTTTAAATTTCCACATGTATTTCTTACTCCTAAATTTCATAAAAATCCAGTAAAGTTTAGAACAGTTACTAATGGTTTTAATACACATATATCAGCAAATCAGGCAAAATTCTACATGAAATGTTACAAGATACAATAAATAATCTAAAAAATTCAGCCATTCTTAAAAATAGTACAGAACTTATTGCACAAATTAAAGATAAAAAAATATTTTCAGTATTTAGTTTAGATTTTGAAGATCTTTTTAACTCAATTAATATTGATGATATGATAAAAACACTAGTAAAATTACATAAAGATAATTTGTTTAAAAATGTCAAATATGATAGATTTGGTTCTCTACTTAGGTTAGTTCTAAAAGAGAATTATGTTTATCATAAAGGTAATTATTATCAACAGATTAAGGGTCCACCACAAAGTGGCCCAGCTAGCAACTGTCTTGCCAATTTATATTTACATTATTTTGAAAATAGTTTCACAGACAACTTAGAATTTTATTTTTTTCGTTATATAGATGATATAATCATTTTTGGCAAGCAAGACAACTTTATACCTAATATTAATTTTTATCCACAATATCTTAATTTAATACAGACAAATAATAACAGTTACGAAGCAAATTTTCTTGATATAGAAATTAAATTAAATGATTATAAAATAGTTACTAATATTTATGATAAACGAGAAGACTTTAATTTCAATATTATAAAAGTACCGCATTGGGAGAGTAATGTGCATGTATCTATATTCAGAAATATTGTTCTTAATTACACACTACGCAATAAACTTCTAGTTTCTAATAAATCAGAAAAAATAAAAAATTATAAACATTTTACTAAATACTGTTTAATTCAAAACTACCCTATTAATTTTATTAATAGATATTTAAATAATGAAATTCTAAATAGTAAGGATTAAATTTCCATAGTTTTAAAAGGTTTATATTATAGATTTATTATTCTTCCTAGATAGTTTTAAATACCCCCAGTTTCTATTTTAGATAAAATTACTTTTTTAGAATATATTATAACTTTTAAACCATATTAAGAGTCTAAGATAATGGTAGTATGTTTACATTTCTTATTTTATTATTTATATTCTTTTCATACTTTTGCTAAGTGCTATTTTTCAGCCATTGCTTTGTTTTGAAATTGTATTTGGGTCAGAATCTGGCAATAACTTGTTTATTGTACTCAGATTTAGCGCGGGCTCTGCATTTCAGTATGCAATTTTTGGGTAAGTTACCTTTTCCTTATAATGGATTTAGATTTCCTATCCATTATTTCAATTGGTATTTGCTTGGTATTATTAACAAAAAAGGGGAAGTTGCTGGCCAAAAAACATGTTCAACCCCACTTTTATACAGAAGGATTTTTTTAAAGAAAATTTTATGTATACTAGCTGTCCTAAGTCAGCAATGTTGATAATACTGAAGCATCCATTTTTTTTATTTTACTGTGTTATTTCAATCTTTCATATCTCCTTCTAAATTCTGTTGTCTGTTATCTGCAATTGATTCTTTAAGTATTAATCATGTAATTCATCTCTCTCTTGTAGAAAATTTTGATAT
>BMAO01031376.1:0-27910 GCA_019973975.1 Trichonephila clavata | reverse complement strand
ATACTAATGAGGAATATTTTAAGAAATTGTCTGTTGCCATGATAACTAAGTGGTCACGAACTCATGGCCCGCGTTGTCCAATCGTATATTCGTAATCCTGTGCCACCGTGTAGAGAGGCTGATGCAGTTAAACCAAATGAGGCTCAAAAACCTCTCTTGGTGGAGTGGGAGTTGGAAGAAGCGATGCCAGCTCTAGTGTCGTCCTTTACTTGACTACGTTTGAAAATTACGAAGTCCGTCGCCAATAGCCAAGATTTTGTCGCGTTGTTTCATAGTGAGATGTAAATTGAAATCAAATCCATTAAAAATTAAATTCAGAATTATTCAGGTATATTTGTAATAAAAGAACTAAACTTAAATTAAATTATGTAAAATTTAATATGTTTATTTCTTTTATCTGTTACATATGGAAAAGACTACTGGTTATAAATGCTATCATGCATTTTTAACATATATTGAGATTGAAATCATAAGTAATCTCTCAAGTATTCGTCGCCTTTTCACGCATTTGTATAGATAATACAGAGCTTAATCAATTATATGCAATTTTTTGCTATTGAAATTTTCTCTTGCTATGATTTATATTTTAGAATAAAAGAAAGTAAAATTACTTCAATATATCGTGTCATAAGAAAGAACCATCTTTGAAAAAATTCCAATTTTCTAACACTTATAAAATAATACTTGTATCCTGTTTTAGGTGGCTTTAAGTGGCAAACTGTGACTTTGTCTCTTTATACATCCAATTTTCACCATCCAAGCAATTTTTAATTTAAAACAAGGTAGTTCTCTTTTCTATCTCCATGCAAACGACAGATAATGCGTTAAGAAATAATATTTTCTTAAGAAGCGCGATGTAAAGTTTGCGGAATAAAGAAAATTCTTGTTTACCAACCCAAGTTAGAATCTATGCCTTGTATCTCACGCGCGTTCTAGATAAGCATTTATTCACCCATAAAATAGTTTTTTTACTAGATTTTCGTTTTTTACTTTCCATGAGATCAAAAGTTTTCTGCATCACTTTGTAGTGGAGCTAAATATTCTAGATGCATATTTATGAGAATTCTTTTTTCCTTTTTGTATATTGTTTTATTTTCAGAATTTTTTTTACCCTAAATTTATCTAATTATTAGAAAGAAAACACTGATGAATTGCAAATCTTACTAGAATACATAGTATAACTCTAATTGAGTCCTTCATCATAATTTTTATTTAATTTGGAATCTATGCATTTAATAACTGATTATAAATCCATATTGACCATTTCATGAAGAAAAAAATTACTAAACGTTTCGCTTGAGGGACGTAAGAGCAAATGACGTCGAGCTTCTAATTTTGAGCCATTATCAAGGAACAAATTGATTTCGCACTTTTCTATTTCCGCATCCCACCATACGAGAAATTTAAGTTCAACTCAAACAAAGAAAATTTAAGTTTCATCGAACCTTATTATTTTTAATGGGGGTTATGTAATACAACCTCTGGCAATAAAGTTCGGTGAATGAAGTCAGAACGGTTGATCTAATAACACTGGCGAAACAAAACGCTGCGCATTCATAGCAGCAGGTGTTGACCATGTGCCCCCCCCCTCCCGTTGTTCAGTGGAGACTCATTTGTGTTTCGTGTAAGACTTGTTTTACAAAATACTTGTTTAGTACGTTGGTTCTTAACTGAGAACAGGAAAATGAACAAACAAAAGATCAGTTTAAAGTTTTGTTTAAGATTAGCAAGATACCAAAAGTAACATGCAATGCTGGTACGTGTTTGAAGATCAAACACTGTTCATAAAGTGTGCACGAGTGATTCGCCCACTTTCGAAAAGCAAGTGAAAAGTTTCTGAAAACCACGTAATGCAAGACTGGCGACATCCGTCAGTGACGAAAACGTTGAGAAAGTGAGGAAATTAATCACTGAAGATCGTCAATTAACTGTGCGCATGAAAGCTAATGAACTGAAGATTAACCATGAATCCATGCGACTAATCGTTACCAGAATTATTAACATTTTAAAACTTCAACAAATACCAAATCATGCCGGACACAGTATGCAAACTTTGTAAACACACAGCGCTTACAAGATTGCCACGCACACAATGGATTAAGAAGTTTGTAAGTATAATCAAATTGTTAGTATAACATCTTTGAAAAAAATACTTATAATGTATGGGAAACAAACCATTTTGAGTGCTTACACTGCATAAGCCTACTGTGAAATATCTGGACGAGATCCTTTAGAACTTAAATCACACTATATACCAGGGGTTGGTTACTTTTTAGCTGTGGCGAGCCAAACCAATCTACCAATAAGATTCAGCGTGTCACTCAGTAGGACATATTTGAAACAATTCGATACCCGCGATAATGCATGCAAGTTAGAGAATAGAGTTCAATAATATAGATTTACAGATTTTTATATATTAATTTGCATCATTTAAAGTTATTTATTAACATAAAAATAAACGACATAAAATACTATTCCTTCCACATAATTTTTAAAAATTAAAATTGTACATATATTATGTATTTTTTAAGCTTATTTATTATAATAGAAATAAACAGCATTCAATATAAATGTTCTTCTTCAATATTGTTAAATGAAAAAATTAATATTTTAAGACGAACTTTGTCTTTGCAGCGCTCTTCTTCATATCGCAATACCAGGGGTATTATGTCTGACTTTCAATTTAATACGATTCTGAACGTTCAGCTGTTAAACAGCTTTTTGTGGACTTAAAATACTTTTCATATGAGAAAAGATTTGTCTACATAGATATGTAGAACCGAAAGTGGAAAGCAGAGTGCACGCAATTTTATCTCTTCAAGCAATGAAATTTTTCTATCGATGATTTCCAATAATTTACAAAATACATTTATCTGTCAGACTGTTTTTTAGTAATTCCATAATTATGAAGTATGTTTGTCAAATATCAACTGCAATCCACTCAAAAATATACAAATTTGTAAAGTAGTGTAGAGTGCCAAAAGTGTGCTGCGAGCCAAATGTGTGCTGCGAGCCAAATGTGTGCCGTGTGCCAATAAAAACTAATGTCATATGAAAAGGGGTTTTTATATGGATAGTTAAAGTTGATGATTTGACTGAATTTCATTAAAAACAGAAATATTCACTCAAATCAGAAAGAGTTTTTTAACACTAAATATATGATATTGGAGAAAAGTAAACGTAAACCAAAACTAATATAATTATCCAAATGAAAAAAAGAAGAGAAATTATTTATCAGAAGATGTATTAAATGAAATAAACAATTTACTAAAGTTTTAAGAAATTTAAAAAATGTATGGATTTAAAATCTTATAAAAAGTTATATAATTGCAAATAATAAATTAAAAACAATCGAACAGCAGTTTCAGTTTTAAGTTTGAAAAAAAACTTTATTTCTCATGGAACTTAACTGGCAAATTTGATATTTGCTGTTTTTTCCTAATTGTATTGAAATAATCCAACGCTTATAAAAAAACGTAAAGATTTTGTATGTAAAAAGCCCAGAAAATAAAAATATACCTTCAAGTAATATCACTTAAAAATTGTGAAAGAACATTGAAAATAATATCAATAATGAAGTAAGTTGTAATTGTTGTTATTCTATTATATTTTCTTGTTTAAGCAATATAAAAATGTTTTTGTTGTTTAAAAAAAGACTTTTTCCTCTGAAAGTTTAATTGACATACGGAAAAAACAGTTAATTATAAGACAGTTGGGTTTTTTTCTAATAGTAATTGAAAGTTATAAATTAATCGGCTTTGTGAAATAAATATTATCTAAACTTAATTTTGTTCTGTCAAGTTCCTGACACTATTGTTGTGGAAAAAGTAAAGAATTTAAGGGATTCGATACTATTTTCAATTAACCATGTTAATACTTCTTTATTTTCATGCATACACTTTTTCCAAAAAGAAAAAAGAAATGAGGGATTTTAAAAAAATTATCATGAATAGATTAAAATTTAAATGAATTATTAAGAACATTATTTCATGAATCAAAAATAATAAAATTTATTAATATTACGGACATGAATTCAAGAATTTTGGATTTTTTAACTGAAAATTGCTAAATATCCATTTTTTAATTGAACAAAGAACAAATCAAAGCATTTATTCTATTTCGAATATACACCTTTTTGTTCATATATATGATTAAAAAACTAAATTACCCCTTTTTTCATAATAATAAGCAGCTTATTATAGCCTCCCTTCAATTAAAAGCAGTGCATTTTTAAATTTTATATCAAGCATCTTTATTTGTTTTTACTTTTTGAAAAGTTGTACGTGATAATTTCGATTTCTTAATTAGAACGTGCTAGATATTAAATGATTTTTTGAGTGTTTTATTACGACTCTTAAGACTTTACTCTTTTCCATGAATTTAAGAGCTTTTTTCTGATTCTATTATATTTTTCTGGTTTATTTTTACTTAAAGAAGCAGTTCCGATTTCAAGACATTAAATTAAACCCCGCATATACTTTTTAGTAAATTTAAACACATAAAAGTTAATAAATTCTGAGAATTAATTACTTGAAACGTGAAGATTTAACTTGTGATAAAATTGAAAAACATTTGATTGACTAGTGAATATACCCTTTCACCATTAACGATGGGTGGTGATTTTGAGTATTTCCACACACAGAAGGCCTTCAACCCTTTGCCGACAGGCTACGAATGACCCGCTGAAGGCACTTTAGATGCCCTTCATTTGAATTTGAAACAATTTATAAAAAAAAATTGCTTTGTCTGCCATTTGTCGAAAAAAGCAATTTTTCTGTCTTTTGATATTTAAAACAATTCTGATATGTTTGATATTCATTTAAGAAAAAATTTCTAAAAAAGACGAATTTTTCAAATATTTCACTGTTTTCTAAATAATTTCAAATGCATAAAATCTCAGAAATTTTCGGAAAAAAGATGGATTCTACAAAGTATTTTTATTCGATTTCTCCATTTAACTTTTTTGAAAACGATATACTACATGAACATCTGTAAACACCACCTCTTCCCTTAGAATCAGTTCTAGTCTTATAAAACAAACCTCCCTTTTATATATAAATTTCCTGACTACAATATTATTTTGACAGCCGTTTGGCGCATGGATCAATGTAAATTTATTAATTTGGCAATGGAGCGTGAAAGAGGGTTGAAGACCCTTACCATACACCATGTACAGTGGGATGGATTCAGTTTCAATGAGATCTTGCTCAAAATTCTCATGTTGGCATTGCATTAATTTAAAGAGTTAAAACTCAGCTCTAGCTCAATCCTAATATCTTCCAAGAATTCAGTGTTATAGCCGCGTAACAGAGTGATCATGGTCAGAAATTGTGGGCGACATATCATGAGTTTGAAGCTTGGTTCCATTGATAACTCTCCTGCAGAGCAAGGGTATCAATTCGAAGACTGACTTGGGCCAAATAAACAAGGTTTAACTTTAAATGCAGAAAACCAAAATTCAAGGAAACGTAAGTTTATTTCGAGCATACATTAAAATAAATTAAAGAACGAAAAAATCGACATGTACGTCCTGACACTTAACACGACATGTACTCCTTCTGCTACTATCTGTCCTATCAGGGAGAAACTTGATATTTATTATATTTATTGAATGCCAATAGATTGACGGGCCGCAAAAATACTCGTTGTGGGCCGAGATTTGACACCCCTTATGTAGACGAATTGATGCATGTTAAATATGTTGTAGCTCAAAGTCATCAAAGGAATGAGTAAGTGAATATTAAAATCGCACTAATCAGCTACTCTAGGGCTTTAGCGACGGACCTCTCATTGTGAACCATGGTCAAGTGACGAGGAGACACGTGAGATCTGGTACCCTCTCTTAGCTTCCACACCACACGACGGGTGGACGTTTGAGCCTCGACATATTTAAAGTGCATCAGCCTCCTTTGCACGGCGGGTTTTCAGCGGTACAAGGCAAAACTCATGATATGCCGATCACGAGTCCGTTACCATGACTACTAGGCTACTACGCCCTCTCAAAGGCCTAAAATCCCCGTGATTTGGAAGTTTCGAGGGTGAGGTGTCATCTCGGGGGTTGTTCACATCATTTGACCAAGGTTCAAAATTACGAGGTCTGCTGCTAATAGACTTCGCGTTGCTTTAAAATGCGACGCTGATAAGAAATCTATTTCGAATCTTTAACGCGATTCAAAATAGTGTAGTCTTTTGCAAATATACACTTTGCTGATTCTAGTAAAATGTTAATTCAAAGTAATCAATCAACCCAGTCATCAAACAATCACGTATGTGGCTAACGATATAAACCATAATAAGCTTCTTCTTCCATATATAAACTTCTTAATTTCACCAATGATTGCAGTACAGTAATACCTCGACTTAAGCGAATCATCAAACATATTACACAAAGCAACAAAAAAAAATTCCAAAACTATATATTGAACACCAAAGGAAAAAATCCTTAGAATTTTAAACATGGTTATGTTGAAAAATAAAAACCTCCAAAAAAGCCATTTTAAGTCTTAAAGGTCAACGAAATAAATGATAAAGATAAATGTAGACGTATATTGTTCTAATTTCGGTTTTCGCGTCGACACACTCTGTTAAAAAAGGTTAAATATCTGGAATGTAGCTAGAGCTACGGAATTTTTGTACACATAATTAGAACTGTCGCGTAATTAAAATGAGGTAGTAAAGAAATTCGATATTTGGTCATATTTTGAGTAGTGAGTTTCATTAAAAGAGAAATAGCAGATTCTGTGTGTGATATATATAAAAGGAATAGCTATTGTTTTCAAATTATGTTGCTTCATGACAAAGGAAATATGGATATTCAAAAACATTTGGTGTTTAATTTTATTACTAAGTAGTATATACATATTCTATAAAACTTTTGTGAAGAAAACACGAATTGAAAAATTGTACAAATAAATTTTTTCCTATACTATATTACCCCATGTGAGTTTTCTACCAATAAGAATATTAGGTTTTTCCCATCATTAAAAATCTAAGGAATACTACTTTGCTAAACTTTCTCCTAATATGAAAGTATACTCATGCTAGAACTAATAAGTTTTCAAATAGAATCCATAAGCCATCGAATGTTCTAACAGTAGTTCTTAAAGATACTTTAATACGCTTTTTGCAGTGAGCTTTTTAATAATTCGATTAGCTGTAAATAAAGTAACATACAAGAGAAAAACTAATATGTATTCACTTTTAAGCTGGATAATCCTTAATACTTTTTCTGTGCTTGTGTTCCTAACGCGAAATCATATGGTTTTAGGAAAAGAAAATATTGAAAGCTCTGGGGAGAAACTCATATGGATGATAACCTTCCGCCCATAAATGGTTATCTGGAACAAATGTAGATACTGAGTTGGGTTGGGGAACATGTTGAGAGAGAGAGAGAAAGATTTTCTTTTTACCTTAGTTCGGAAACTTAATTTGATTATCTTTTTGCTTTTACGTCTGGGAAGAAAATCTTCCTCATGGAGAAAGAATTAATTTATTTTAGTTGTTGTATATACTTTCGATACTCTCTTTATATTTCGTATTCGGCAAAATTAAAAGTAAAAAAGCTTAGTAATATTTTCTAGAATTGAAATGACGAAATAATTATTTGTACGATATGTTTAAATGAGAAGTTCTCAAGTTCTTTTACTTAAATATTTAAGTTACAAAAAAAATTTAACTTTAATTTAAAGTGCAATTTCTTTAAGCAAAATATAAATTGGTATAAAATTTGTGTTGAATAATTGATCGGAATAATTGGATTTATTTCACTTCTTATCTCAAATTCCAACTAAAAATCCTTCTGTTTGTTACTTCATACAATACATTAATCGTTCTTATACATTAATCGTTTTGTCTACTAATTGAAATTCTAAAACATTTTCATGGGAAAAATGTTGGTTGTATTCTATTTCTATCTGTTACTTTATATTACGTCTAAATCTCCTGAAACGGCTAACTGCTACCAATTGGAGAGCAACCCAGGATGTTTTATCCACATTATATAAAATCTATTTCGATCCAGTGTAAGACTATGGTTGTGAGGTTGTGACCCTAGCAAATACAACCAACCTTGAAAAGTACGACGTCGTTCAGAACAGCACCCTCAGACATATATCTGTTGGAGCCAAATCAACTCCAATAACAGCAATGCAACTCTCCAGACCGATATCGAGCCTCTTGATAGTCATAGAGACAAATTCAATCTTAAATTTTTGGAGAGAGCCATAAGAGTGAATGGCGGGTACTGGAACGAGTACAGAGGTGCAACACAGAGTCTCAAGACTCAAACTTCTCCTCTTACGTATGTGGAACGTCTTATGAAGAAATACTAAGTGCCGCTATAAAGCCTCACCGTTCTCCTATACAATTCTACTCCACAGTCGCAACTGCCCTTCCATATAAACGGCTCGACCTAATTAACTTGATATTAAATAAAGTTGAGGTCATTCCTGACGAGCTAAAATCCTGAGCTTTGGAAGCGATCGAACTCAGATACCCTGCGAAGGAGAGGCTCCATATCTATACTGACGGTTCATAACTACCAGAAGCAAATGGAGCCGGCGCGCATTGGTTCTGACGGCTGTTTGATGACTCATTGGCCGTGGGAACTAACGCCATCAATTACGATGCTGGGGTCTTAGCTGTCTGTGAAGTTACAACGCAATTGTTAGCTGCTGGCCTAGATCCTGCAAATGTTGTCTTCTTCATCGACTCCCAAACTGCAAATTCAGTCTTAAGCAGTAATACACCAACTGACTGCCTTAACTCAATTCAGTGCCGAACTAAAATGGCGGGGCTACTTTTATATGGCTGGACTGTAGCCTTACAATGGGCCCCAAGTCCTGTTGGGATCCCCAGCAATGACAGAGCCCACCGAAACGCCAATCAGGGAACCGAATCGTCTCAACTGGAAGTCCCCTTGACCCTCAGAAGAGCAAAGAGCATTATATCCACATACATTGACAAATTTACAGTCATTACATAAAAAAAACAAGACCTTTGGAAAAGCATGGGAAACCCTAGCCACTGTGAGTTCCATCCCGAGGCAGCTGGAGAGAGCCGAGGCTGTTACCCGCTTTCGCCTAACCATCGAACATGACTTTTTGGGATATACTTTCATTGTCTTGGCCTGGAAACTGGGTACTGGGAGGCTCGGCTTCAAATGGTCAAGAATCCAAGCATGGACGTTGAATAAATAAAATAAATAAACTTTATATTTTATTAAATTAGAAAAATAATTTAATGTTTAAATATTCAGATGCCAAAAATAAATTAAACGTTGTGAAATATTAATTGTAGTAATTGTTAAAAAAACCTTCAGAGTTTTCTGAATTGACTTGTCATTATCAAAGGAATAAGATTTTACATTAATTAAAGTAAGCATTACGCTTAACTCATTTCATACGGTGGTGATCTATATTTGAAGCTACATTTTGTTTTTTCCAATTTTAGAAATTCTTGTAAGTTTTTGTTTATTTATATTTTATAAACAATTATTGTTCATTATGAAACTTTTATCTTTCTCTATTCTATAACTAGACAGTGTTTAGTGATATAAATATCATGAAGGGGAAACAGTCGGAAACAAAAAATGAAAATGAAATTTTTAAAGCTATTTCGGAACAAATTTATGACTTCGTATTCACATCTTGAAAGTTTCAAAATTGGAGAAACTAATAAAATCAAGAAAAAGAAAAAAATAGTAACATTGCTTCTGTGGCCGAATCACTTAAGATTGAAAATATACTGTGATATGTTTTCTAAAAATACTTGCATTTTCTTAGCAAGAAAAAGTAGCGTAATGATAATTAGTAAATGTAAGGGTCAAACATCTAACAAAGTTAGTCTTTTTGTTAAATTTGTCAAGGCATGGTGGGGAAGTTCGGAAAGGTGGGTGCCAACTTAGATATCGTCCACTTCACTCGTCAAAGGTTCAAAATTACGAAGTCAGTTGCCTTCAGCCTTCCTATTCCTTCACAGTGCGGAGTGAATTAAACCAAATTAAACTGAGAAAGTTTATGCCGTTTATTTGTATCTTAAGAATACCACGTGACCAAAGAGTCCTTAAGTCTTGAGTCAAGTTAAACTTTGACACACATGCTTGAAATGACATGGGGTTTTATTGAAACCAAAGAAGTATAAAAAATGACCAACAGATGGTGCTTTATGCAACAATAGTGGGTATACCCGTTCTTCGCACGGGTGAATTGAAAAATTAAACAATACAGATTGAAGGATAAATAAGCTTTTAATGAGTTAATTTTACGTGAATTGCAAATTAATTAAAAAAAAGCTTTTTGCATATCATAGTTTTACAAAAAACCATGTTTGTTAAATTCAAAGTCTAAAGGTTTAATAGCTGATAAAAATGATATTTTTTATTTATAACGCCCCGTAACTCTTTTGTGGGTCGATTTTTGTGAAAACACCTTCCTCAAATCTCTATTCATCAAAAGTAACACATTGTTACAAATTTGTGTAATGGACGCTTAAAATAGTGTAAATAATTTAAATCTGGATGTGTAATACGTTAATATGACTTTCTGTTGTACTTATTTTATGTTAAAATTATAGTATTCGATAGCAACGCCATTTCTTACATTATAATGGCGATTCAATGGAAACATAGCTAAATGTTGGTGATAGAGCCAAGTTGACATCATTTTTGGAAACTTGACGATTGATTGAACTGAACAAAAGTTTCTTTTCTGTATGCCACCTGAGCTGCAACAAAGAGGATAACACAAATCCTTCTTCAACCAAAAAAATACATATACATGCTGATTTTCATAGTGATCGGTTGAACGGTGTTGGAGTGAAGCGAGTTTATATATACAAAACATCCATTTTTATATATATAGATATATCCTAAAATTCAAATGAACTAATTACTGAAATTGATTGAATTTTTGATCACAACCACAATTTTCATTTGGATTTTTAGAGATGTATTGAATACTTGCTATGTACTTACTTAAAGGTCAAAATGGTTTTAAAGAAACACATGAAAATGTTTAGTTCAAAAAAGTTTCTTTTAATATATCTTGATAAATATGTACCATGTATAGGAACCATAAAATTAGTATTATTTTGTAGCATTATCTAAAAGCTAAAGTTTTAATAGAATAAGAAATGCTTTCCTTATACACACTGTTGGCCACCGTAAAGGCAACACCAAGAAAGACAAGAGATAGCAAAACAAAATTTATTTTGTAGATAACATGTTAACCAAGTATCACATGATTAAATTTATAGACTTCTGTGAAGTGTGGTTCCTTCCAGAATCATTAGCCAAAGTAGCCGCCATTGGTGGAGATCACCGCTGCCACACGCCTCGGCATTGATCCAAAGAGACATTGGATGTCTCTTGGGGTACAGCAGACCACGCAGCTTCCACACCTTGCCAAAGTTGGTCTGGTGTGGCAGCAGTGGGTGTAATCTGTGTCATTCGTTGAGCAACCATGGACCACATGTTTTCTATCGGCGAAAGATCCGGAGAGCGAGCCGGCTAGGGAAGCTATTCAATCTGGTAATTAACGAAGAACCTTTGGACAATGCGTGCCACATGTGATCGCGCATTATCCTGTTGAAATATGGCTGTGGCCAAGCCCTGAAGGTAAAGAAGGACAACTGACTCCAACACCTCGGAGATGTAGCGCTGGCTGTTTAAAGTACCGGCAATGCGTACTAGAAGAGTGCGAGAGTGATATACAATACCACCCCATACCATAATACCCGGTGCAGGACCAGTGTGGCGGTGCATAACGCAGCTGTTCAGCATCCTTTCTCCACGGTGTCTCCAGACTCGAGTCCGACCATCGTGGTGTTTGAGACAGATGCGTGACAAGACAGTAAAGACAATTTCATTCCATTCTGCAGCCCACATCCTTCTTTCATCGCACCATTGGCGGCGGAGACGTCTGCGGTTCTGCGTCAAGGATAGACCAAACAATGGACGTCTTGCGGACAGACCACTCTACTGTAAACGGCGTTGAATGGTACGCGCAGACACTGTATGATGCGTTACAGACACAATGTGCTGTGCTATGGTTCGTGATGTGACTGAACGAATTGTCACTGCCATGTGCATAATTTGCCCGTCCTCGCGTGAAGTGGTGCACTGAGGTAGATGCGATCATCCACGTTGGTCCTTCCTACCCTCCTGCATCCAACGGTCACATATCCGCATTACAGTTGTTTGGTTTCGTCCAACACGACGACCGATTTCCCTGAAAGATAATCCATAATCTCGGTAAGCCACTATCCTTCCTCTGTCGAACTCGGATACTTGATCAACAGCTGATCGCTGTTTTCTACGAGACATAACTGATCGTTTTTTGAAAAAACCACTAGAAAAACACAATTGCCGAACTTGAAATCGTCGAAATCTCCAAGCCTTAAATAGCGCTTTGAGGTGGCACTACAGGCGTGCATGATGTGTGTCTGCACTGAAATTCTAATCATTTGCATATCTCACCTCCGCTAATGCACGTTGTAAATTTCATGGTATTTGCGTGCTTCCTTCAGGGTGTTGCATTTACGGTGGCCAGCAGTGTATTTAAAAATTATTTATAAGTTAAATTTAAAATTATTAAGACATTTTTTATAATCCTTTTTAATAAATTAAATTTTTATAAAAATATATAAAAAATTTTAAAAAGAAAATTTGTGAAAAAAAGTAAGATTAACTTAATCTTGTGAATCCAAAAACATTAAACTTACTTGTTCCCTTTTAAGGGATGTTTGACTCAAGATCATGAGACCTGATTCATTGTTTGCTGTTTTTCCTCATAGCCGGATAACGCTTTCACTAATGCTTTTCTGTTTTTAAAGCCTTTTTCGGCTTTGTTCCATCACATATATGCGTACACAATTTCTTTTTGCCTACTATACTTTCATCAACAATTAAGTGTTACATGTGACCTATTCACTCATTCACCAACCACTAACTGATCATGTGTCACCGGAGCTTTGTGTGTGTGTGTGTGTGTGTGTGTGTGTGTGTGGTGTGTGTGTGTGTGTGTGTGTGTGTGTGTGTGTGGTGTGTGTGTGTGTGTGTGTGTGTGTGTGTGTGTGTGTGTGTGTGTGTGTGTGTGTGTGTGTTAAGCCAACAGATTTTAAATTTGGTATTTTTTTTTAAGTTTATAACCGCTAAGAACAGTTTTTGCAGAAAACCGGCTCTAAACGAGTATTGGGAAGGGTCAAGAGGTTATTAAAAATTCTCGTTTTTCGTTCTCGTTTTCTCTGTTTCGTTCTCGCTATTGGACTTACAGACTTGAAATTTGTTGCACATATTTCTTTTTTTGAGTAGAGATTCCCTAAACAGTGATTTGTTTTAAAAAAGGGTGCGGAAAATTTAAGGGGTGTAAATATTAAAAAACTTCTGTTCAAGTTTCCTGCCCTTTTAAAATCAAGAGACCAGACATTAAGGGAGCTTTTCAATAGAACCTAAAGCTTAATTAGTACAAAGTTATGACCAGAGTGGTTTCTGTTAAATCTTGTGTTCAGGTTCTTGTGCCACTAAAGACCCGCTGTGTAAAGGGATTGAAACACATCAAACCTGACGAAAGAAGTCCTTATGTGGTATGTTGCTCAAGTTTGGAGAATGATGGAACACAGCTCAGTGTCCTCCCCATCATTTGATTGTGGTTCAAAACCACAAGGTTCGTCGCCAAAAATTATAGATCAGAAATTTGACATTAAATAATTGATCAATTTTGAAAATGTTATTTTATTTCTTGCAAATATTTTTTTGGAGGAGGGGGGGGGGAGCACTTCGTGATATTTATAAATTTTTCTCTCTTTTTACTTGTAAATATACTGCTCAATGGCATGAAATTAGATCAATTAGTCAACGAAACTCAAATGCACATGAAATAAAATTCGTACCTTTTATGCAAAAATTACGGCATTAAAACTAGTATGCTTTATTTTATATCATTTTTCATTTATTACTCTAGAGAACATTATTTTGGATTCAGGATTGAAAGGGATTGTATATTATTTTTCATTTTAAATTAACTTAACCTTTGTATCATAACTTAAACATCTCTAATAAAAAGAAAGGGGAAAAAATGCTTTCCTATAAGTCTTCATAAATTTAGTTAATTCACCTTTTAATCCGGTTAATAAATATTAAAAAAAATTTTGAAAGCAAAATAAGATAAAATTCAAATATCCTAAATATAGAACGATCGAAAAAAACTTCTATTTATTAGTAAAAAATTTTTCGATACGTTAAGTAATTGAGATTTGCTTTTCTTAAAAAGAAAATTCAGGTAGTTTAGAATAGCGCGTTGACGCTTGCGCCATCTATATTTAAAGAATTTTTAATAAATTTCAGTTTTCTTCTTTTTAGAACGTAATTTACTTTAGGGAATCACACTTAATTCCTTTAATTCATTTCAAAAGAGAAACTTTGAAAGAAAATGAAAATCAAATTCATAAACTAATATATATATATATCAATAAACACTGAAAATGGGTACATTATATAATAATATAATATATAATATATAATATATATATATATATATATATGATAAAAGAGATGATTTTAATTTTAATATTCTTAAAGTGCCTTACTGGAATTCTAACCGATCTATATCTATATATAGAAATATTATTTTCAATTATATTTATCGTAATAACGTATTAGTTAGTGATAAATTTAGTATATATTTAAATTTTAATAACTTTATTAAACCTTGTATGTGGAACATGGATACCTTCCTAAATTTACAAAAAGTTACCTAACAGTTAGATAAAAAATATGTTATTAGTTGTAAATCGATAGATGACGCCTCAAGCTAAGTAAATTAACGATATTATATTTTATTTAAAATTAATTGTATATGTCTGGGTGGTTCTTTTATTTTCTATAAATTTTAAAATAAAATATAGAGTTTTTAAATGTGTATATATTTAGTATTAATGTTATTTTATCAAAACTTAATAATTTTATGCGTTACTGTTATTGTCCATTGCTGCCACTGTTATTGCCCGGGAATATGTTTCTTCCTGTACTCACGTGGTAAGTCTTTATCTAATAGTTTTAACTTTTATTTTAAAATATTTTAGTAATTAATATAGGCTATAATATTATCGTTTTACATTAATAGATTATGGTTTTATTTAGAATTAGTATTGTTAAAATTCTCTAGAAATTTCTTGCTTTCCCTATGGCCCTGAGCATTGGCAAATTCAGGTGAAGGTTGCAGGTTAAACCTGCAATCCTAGTTCCTAAGGCCAGGTACTACTGTGTGTAAGACTATTCTATCATGACTATAGTTATCTTAGGTTTATAATTTTTTTGCATATTTTTATAACATATATATATGTATATACTATACATATATAAACATCCAGCAAGTGGTATGATTTCTTGGATTTAACTACTGATTGTTTCATCTAGAATTGAGGTAATAATCTTGTAATGATAGGATGGAGGAAACTGGTTGCTATTAATCAACATTTATTTTCAGTAGAAGAACCTTTCCATAAATAACAAACATACACACGCACAACAGAAGACGATTTACACAAACGCAGTGTAGCATTATATATACAAGCAGCAGCCTACAAATTTTACCTGAAAAGGTAGGTTTATATACAAAACGTCAACCGGAAGTTCTAAAACTCACATGACTTCCGTGGACGGCTCTTGTAAGTGGTGATCAGCTATATTAGGATGTTTTTATACGTGGTAGGATTTAAAATTCCCGGACTGAGTCTATAACTTAAAACTGTTACCAGTTAAGTTGCTGAAACACATCCTCCTTCGAAATATTACCCTTGAACAACAGCACATTTTTGGCACCGCTTATAAAGTTCATCGAAACATTTCTGGAATCCATTTTTAGCTATGTCCTTTAATTCAACCAGCGATGCACTTTTAACTTCGTCTGCAGATTGAAATCTACGGCCTTGCAAGGGACGTGGCAGTTTAAAAAACATCCTGAAGTTTCAGGGGGCGAAATCAGGGGAGTAAGAAGGATGAAGCAAAACAGCTGTTTTCATTTTCACCCTATCATTGTTTGAAGCATATTCTTACGTACCACCACAGAAAACTTTTTAATGTTTTCAGCTGTATGGGAAGTCTTGATGTTTATTAGCATTCATCGCTTTTACGCTTTCCCTGCCTTCTCTGAAACGTCGATGCTTCTAAAAATCTTGCGTTCACTATAATGTATCACTGCCTTAAACATACTTCAATATTTTGTAAGTCTCTGTTGCACTGTTTTCCAAGCCAAAGTAAAAATTGATATTATTCTCTGCTCAACAAACGAAATTTCTTTCAATCGCCTGCTACTAAATGCACTCAACTACAAAATACGAGGCCGTGGCAAGCCACCGACTACGTGGTTTGGGACAAACTTTTTTAAAAAAGGGGAAGAATGCAATGACACAGAAATGTTATTGCAAACGCTCTACTGCAAAATTTTTTCACTTTACAGGCTCAGTCCGGGAGCTTTTGAATCCTACCTCATATAATGACTACTCAAAATTCATTGACTACACAATTTTCAAGTATTTAAAACTACGGTTAACTCCGGGTTACGGGTAACAAACAATTATTTATTTACGCGAAGTCTTGGAGGGCCAGGACCATTACAAATTAAAAATTATAAACCCCTGAAGAGAAAATTAAAAGATGAATTATATATATATATATATTAAGGTAAAACGTATAAATTTCACAAAATGATTAACAATCCAAAGCGATTTCATATATACAAACATCAATTTATATATATATATAGATGAGCAATATAATTAGTATTACAGTTTATTTTTATCAATATAGAATCCAGGTTAATCAATAAAATTCAACCAATAGTTATCCATAAATTTAACACACTAAAAATGAAGAATAAATTAATAAAGGATATGGACAAAAATCTGGAGAAACCAAGTTACATGTATGTTTACAAACTAGTTTATTATAATGCTAAAGATTTCTACATATGCCTATACAGTGTCATAAATTAGAATACCAGGTGGCCCAAAATCCGTTAACATTTGAAAACTCAATAATTCCTGGAATAATGTAGATAGAGAGGTAAAAATTAATGCACACTCTTGAAATGTCATGGGATTTTATTGAAACCGAAAAAAGAGGTGCAAAAAATGATCACCCACATCAGTCGTGATCAGACCTTTTTTCATCGAGGATATGCAGAGTTCTGCTTTGCAAACCGTCTACGCTACGAGTACGGGTACGCCAATTTATTGCAGAATCCCGTCATCCCTATCCTAGGTGATAAACACATGTTGGAAGATACGACTGTTA
Source organism: Trichonephila clavata (assembly GCA_019973975.1). NCBI lineage: Eukaryota > Metazoa > Arthropoda > Arachnida > Araneae > Nephilidae > Trichonephila > Trichonephila clavata. The sequence continues at coordinate 10,620 of BMAO01031376.1, read as the reverse complement.
TGTAGGATGGCGCTCTACCCCAAACTGCTACACGTATAAATGATCCCTTGCTCGTATCGTTTGTTCCGGTTCACCCGCTGGCTTCCATCATGCTTGCTTCCCAGTTCCCAAGAGCCTCAATCCGAGAAATTATTGGTTGTGGGGTTACATGAAGTCGGTCTTTGACCTCATTAGGGATGCTACAAGACAAAGTCCGACGTCAATTTCTCACCATGCCTACAGATCTGCTGTGCAGTGCTGTTCTCAACATTATACTATGTCTGAAGGTGTCGTAGATGAACGACGGCTGAAACATATTGAACATTTTTTATAAAGAACATCGTTTATTTCCAAACAACTATTCTGCTAATTATTGCTTTTTTAGGATATAAAGCGCCATCTTTTGGTCATTTTATGCACTTTTTAGCTTCAATAAAACCCCTTGTCATTTCAAGCATGTGTGTGTCAATTTTTGTTTTTTTTCTGTAATGGGGCTGCGGGGTGGTATTTTTACCTTTACAAACCTAGTACATTCCCCAGGAGCTGGTATCACTTTTTAGTGCAGCACCATATAGGCGATGCCAATTGCTACAAGTAATTTTGACGTCTAGTTTCCACCCCAGAAGGAGGCACTGGAGCTCTGACGATGCGAAATTGCTCTTAATAATTTAATTTTGCCGAGAGCACCCGAGCCAAATGGACACTCAAGGGATTTTTTAACACGCTGCATAATCATACGACATGGCTGCTGTCGATTTTCTGCATCAAGGAAATCCACCGACTTTGGCTGGGGTCCAACCCGCAACCTTGTGCAGAAGACCAGCGACAAACCAACTACGCCAACCAGCTGGTTGTCAATTTTTATTTCTTTACCTATTTCCGTGAATTATTGAATTTTCAAATGTTAACTAACTTTTGAGTCACCTAGTACATACAAGATCATCCTGAAAACTTGGTAATAAAAGCCACTGAATAAATATGAAAATATATTTATATCTTTTCAAACGTTTTTAATGTTAACATTTTATTCCCTCGAAAAAACCATTAAAGAAGATGTGATTTTTAAAAAAGAAGATATATTTTCTATAAAGCTTACTTTTTTTAGATAGATAATACTGTTACAGATCAAGACATCGAAGCTAGCTTTGCTCCTTTACTTCGATTTATATCATCAATGAAAAGCCAAATATCCGAAAAGTAGCTTCTAAAGGACACTTTTTTCCAAGTCATTACAGAAACTTAACCTTAAAGGCGTATGGTAAAGGTTTATTAATAATAATCTAAGCTTTTAGTTTAGACTGAAATGGACGATTTTTCCCGAATTTGACTTTAATGTATAACTGAAAGGAATTTTGAAGAAAATTTTTGGTGATTCCGATAGGCATAGCGGGATGGTTATTACTGCTTTGTGATATTATTTTTAAAAGCTTTCCGGGTATACTTCATGAACTAATTATGTATCTATAATCCTGTTTGTAAATATTTAAAGGAAAGTTTTACACTAAAAATAATCTAGGTAGTATAATATATTTGTTTAAAATGAGTAAGAAATTTTTATATTCCTTCTAAAGAAGGAACACAAGAATAAGAAATTTTCCTTTAGAAAGGCTTATAAATGAAAATTAATTTCATGCATAATCATTGCTGCAAATTTAATGTATTAAACTAACAAAAGTTTAAAGCTAATTTTCCTAGAACTTTTTGGTATTTTCTGCATTTTAGGCAGCACACAGTTTCTGTTTCGTCATAATTTATATTTATATAAATTTTAAAAGGGGGTGAGATAATTATTACGATCAAAACTACTTTTTCTGGTTTAGTAATATACTTGCGTTTTTCCGAATTGTATTGTGTAAATTGTGCATTTATTTATTTTTGATGTGTGTTTTAAAGAAATTATAAAAACGCTTATAGAGGCTTATAGTATAGACGCTTATAGTCACTGGCGTAGCTAGTTCTAAGAGCTAGTTCTTCTGTATCGAAATTTCACTGGGGCCCTTTTTAGATTCGAGAACCCTGTTAGATGGACTGTAGTTACACATGTTGACACCCCTTTAGCTTGGAGGCCCCGTATCATTGATACGGTGGTAGCTACACCTCTGTTTATAGTATTTAAATGCTTTTAAAAGATATAAAAACTGCAATAAAAAGAAGATTCCAATTAAAAGAAGATTCCATTAAATTTTCCGATTACTGCACATTTTATTAAAATTGCTGAGTTATTTTTAAAAATCGTTTACGTATACATCGGAAAAAAAGGGATTCACTCACTCATCAGCAAAGTCTACGGAACTATTAGACCTATAGAAATGAAATTTGGCAGGCATGTTTCTTTTATTGACTAGAGATTCGCTGAGAACGGGCTCTGCAAAAAATGACTTTGCCAAAGCGTAAGAAATTAAATTCTTATTTTTGAACTAATCAAAGTAGAAGTTTGAAATTTAGCATACATTTTTCTTGTGTTGAGTAGAAATCCACTAAGAACAGGTTTTGAGGATATCCACTCCCAAGAAAGAGGAAGGGGTTTCAGGAGCAATGGCTGATTGGTAGTGTGTCACGCTTCCACGCCACAGGTCCGGGGTTCAAATCCCGGGCTGGGCAAGGTCAACTCATATTTTCATCCCCTTCAGTGAATCGATAAATGAGTACCAATTTTGCTTGGGAACTGAACACTGGGAGTTTCGCTTTAAACTGACCACTTGGCCGAAATCTCTGTCCATGCACCCCAGTGCCTGAGGTCACGTAAACTCAGATAGGTACAATAGGTCTTGTTCCTCATGGGCTGTTACGCCACCGAGTTCAGTACAGTTCAGATGTAGAAACTTGAAATTTGGCAGCCATATTTCTTTTGTTCAGTAGAAATCCACTAAAAACAGGTTTTGCGGAAATCAACTCCCAAGAAGGAGGGAGGTGATTGCAGGAGTACAATGAATTTAAATTTTTCGTTTTTGTTAGCTACTATACCTACAGACTTTAAATAGTGCAGGTTTATTTCCAATGCTGAATAGAAGCAATTCAATCTGGTTAATGACAAAGAACCTTTGGAGAATGCGTGCCACGTGTGGTCGAGCATTATCCTGTTGAAATATGGCTGTGGCCAAGCCCTGAAGGTAAGGAAGGACAACTGGCTCCAACACCTCGGAGATGTAGCGCTGGCTGTTTAAAGTACCAGCAATGCGTACTAGAGGAGTGCGAGAGTCCAATACCACCCCATACCATAATACCGGTGCAGGACCAGTGTGGCGGTGCATAACGCAGCTGTTCAGCATCCACTCTCCACAGTGTCTCCAGACTCGAATCCGACCATCGTGGTGTTGCAGACAGATGCGTGACTCGTCAGTAAAGACAACTTCATTCCATTCTGCCGCCTACATCCTTCTTTCATCGCACCATTGGCGGCGGAGACTTCTGTGGTTCTGAATCAAGGGTAGACCAATCAATGGACGTCTTGCGGACAGACCACTCTGCTGTAAACGGCATCGAATGGTATGCGCAGACACTGAATGATGCGTTACAGACTCAATGTGCTGTGCTATGGTTCGTGATGTGACTGAGAGATCCGTCACTGCCATGCGCACAATTTGCCTGTCCTCACGTGAAGTGGTGCACTGAGGTGGATGCGATCGACTACGTCGGTCCGTCGTACCCTCCTGCACCCAACGATCACATATCCGCATTACAGTTGTTTGGTTTCGTCCAACACGACGGCCGATTTCCCTGAAAGGTAATCCACAATCTTGGTAAGCCACTATCCTTCCTCTGTCGAACTCGGATACTTGATCAACAGCTGATCGCTGTTTTCTACGAGACATAACTGATCGTTTTTTGAAAAAACCACTAGAAAAACACAATTGCCGAATTTGAAATCGTCGAAATCTCCAAGCCTTAAATAGCGCTTTGAGGTGGCGCCACAGGCGTGCGTGATGTGTGTCTGCGCTGAAATTCTAATCATTTGCATATCTCACCTCCGCTAATGCACGTTGTAAATTTCATGTTATTTGCGTGCTTCCTTCAGGGCGTTGCATTTACGGTGGCCAGCAGTGTATTACTAGCGTAACAAAATTCAGAATACTATGCTATTAGTAGCAAATAAACAGGTTTTACATTATAATCAAATTGAATCTTTTCAGCATATTTTTTTTATTTATTTAGTAAAGAATTTTTCTTATACTCTATTTATTTATGTATTTTTTGTTATATTAAAAATAAATTCCATATTTAAACTAAATTTATTTTGTGGGAAAATCAAAATAAAGCTTCATATTCAGTGCTTAAAATTATTTTAAGAATTCTATGAAGAATATATCAAGAAGCTTGGGATCAATCCATTTATAACATTATGTTTCTTTGTTTTAAGTCTGGAATCCAACGAAAACAACAAAAACTTTGTTTTCCCTGCAAAGAACGTGACTTTATCAATAACTGCGTTGGAGAAAAAGACTCTTCGAGATTTATACAACAAACGGTCGGTATGCTTCCATATGTGTAATCATTTTATCCAGAACTGAAAGAAAAATGTAGACAGAAAACCTAAAAATTGAATTTGAGAAGTTTGTTGACAGGGCAGATGAAGTAACCAAAAAGTTCCAGCAGCGTGATTGTTTATCCATATTGAATTTTTTTAAAAGAATCGTAGGGGCTTTTCTTATAAAATAAAGCTCAGACTGTGTATTTTTTGATTTACTATTTATTATTTTCAAAAAGAGTCTTTGCTCTCATGAAAGTATTTCACGTATCAAAACTATAAGCCACTTTCAAAATTAATATAATGAATAGTTGTAAAAGAAAAACACTTTTGCTAGAGAAAATAAAAATATTTGAAATTTGAAATGTACTTTTTCCCTTAAATGGTTATATAATAGAAATAAAGAAAACTTAATTCAGAGATATGAAAGGACGGAATTACATGCATACACACGTATATATGTATAATTTCCTAAGCTAGTTAATTAGCCGTCGTCCAACTATGAAGATAATGTGTATTTATAGTGTTAACTGTACTACCGAAAAAATCTTTCAGTCAATCTTACGAGTTATAAAATGCACCACCTTATTCACTTGTAAAAAATGTCACTTACTTTTTAATTTTTATTTTTACATTTCTTGTGAAATTGGTTCCAGATAAAAAAAAATTTTGATACCTTCACGTATTACAATTATTTTAACCTAAAACCTGAAGTATAAAATATAGTAATAAAAAATGTAGTAGTGTGTATAAAGTGTTTTACGCATTTGATTCAGTTTTATTTTTTTTATTTGTGTATTACTTTCTTATTATGTATTATAATTTGAAAAGTATTTTAACGCTTGTATATACAGGGTGTTCAGCCTTATTGTGACCCAATAGCTAATTCCCGAACCGTTCGGCTTAGATATGCACTTCCAATTTGAAAAATGTTTTAAAACAGGTAAAGAATGTTTTTACGTGCCTTTCGAACCAAAAATCCATTTACAAAAAAATTGCAAAATTTAATTTTTTATACCGTCCCCAGGTCCTATCACTTTTATTTAGGAAAAGATGCAGTACACAAAAAACAAGTTAAACACAAAAAGTTTCATTTTATTACGATAAAAACTGACCGAGTTATACCTACATAAATTTGAAGCTTCTGAGTCGCTCAGAAAAGGGAATCGTATATAAATTGAGTTTAGAGAACAGTAATTCACTATCTACAGAAAGAGCAAGAGAAATACATCATAGAAAAATTAAATCATTGTAGTAAATATCATAGATTGACAATTTGTATTGCTGTATGGCAAACAATAAAAATTAAATTAAAAAAATACAACTTGTACCAAAAGGATTAAAACAGCTTGTTTTAACAAATAGCAGCAAAATAATACAGGATTTGCCGTTCAAATTATAGCATAATGTTGAATGATGCGCCAATCATGAATCAGGGGCTTTATTATATCAGAATGATCAAATTAACTTAAATAACTTACTGAAAGCTCGAGGTGTGGTACGAGACTAGGGAAAACGTCTATGACACCTCCCAGTTTTATACAAGCGTTGAACAGCACGGACAATTGTACAATAAGATGGATGTCTTCGAGTGGGAAATTTAATGGCATAAAGTCTTGCCGCCTCTCTCTTATTTCGATTACACTGCCTATAAAACAGTACCATTTCGCAGTATTCTTCATTTGTATACATCTCGTTCTCCCGTACTAGAATTCGTATTATTAGAATACGACTGTATGCAATTGCAAGCGACTACACAACAGATTTTTAACGTTCGTTCATGATCAGCAAAAACGCAGAATCAGACTGAAGCCGCAGCATATAAGTCTATTTTTTTTTGGAACTGCTTTTGAAATGCTTTCTTCGTCCAAAATATTATATTTATTTCTATGTTTTACACATACACAGAATTTTTTTCCTCAAGTACTCAATTATTGCATTATTAACGTACGCTTTTAAATTTAAAAACGATTTACATAAGAGTGACGTGCAAGAGCAAAAGTTTCCTAGCAGAGTTCCAACTTTGGAGATGGCCCCTGACTAGCTTCTTGAAAATTGAGGAGAAAATGGATAAAATGTATGATTTTCAAAGTTCCATAACTCGGTCAGTTTTTATCGTAATAAAACGAAACTTTTTGTGTTTACCTTGTTTTTGTGTACTGCATCTTTTCCTAAATATAAGTTATAGGACCTGGGGACCGTATAAAAAATTAAATTTTGTAATTTTTTTGTCAACGGGTTTTTTGGTTCGAAAGGCATGTAAAACATTCTTTACCTGTTTTAAAACTTTTTTCAAATTGGAAGTGCATATCTAAACCGAACGGTTCGGGAATTAGCTATTGGGTCACATTAAGGCTGGGCACCCTGTATAATCTTGAATTTTCCATCTTATTACAATTTAATCGATTAAGTATCAGTATGTTTTATTCACCTTAATAATGAATTCTATTTTTCTCTATACCTTTTTTTATAGAGTATTCCATTATTTTTAACCTACATATTACATAAGATAAAGTTTCATGCCATGTAACTGTAACTCCGCAATTCAGTTCTAAGGTTGAATAGGCATTTTTAATTCTTAGATATCCAAGATCTTGATGTTGGATTTTTGATCTAGTTTTTCAATTAATACACTCAAATAATAATATATAATTTATTTTATGTATTATATGGCATATATTTATAATTTTTTTTATTATTTTGATTTATAATTTTATTAAAAAAGTTTCTTTTACTATACGTATATGTATATATAAATTTGACAATATATAAAAATATTAGTTAAATCTACAATAAGATTTACAGCAGTATTTATTCATCAGCTTAGATATGATGTCAAATATTTCATCAGTAGTAATAACTCACATAAAATTGAATTAAGGCATAGTAATTTACATTATTTTGAAAATTTGGAGTCATCCATTCTTAAGAATACTCCGAACGTAAAATATAGGTTATAATAAGTAAATAACTATATATACACATTTTTATCCGGTAAAATTTTAACACCGTTTATTTATATGGACCTCATTCTACACACCATGGTAAAAACTCATTATAAATTATTTTACAAAATAATAATGAACATTTTTATAGCAGTAATAATAATGCTAATAAAATTAAAGGGAACTTCAGAATTAAAAGAGTCAAGACAAAAAGCAAAGACAATGATAATTTCTTTCATAAAAAATGTAATTTTAAAAAAATTTGAAAAAGACTTTAATAAAGCCTGTTAAGCATACTTTGAAAAATATATTATATATGTCATTGTTCAGTCTTCACAAAAAGAAAAAATAACTGCCATTAATAATATTCGAAGCCTTGATTATATTCAAGATAATCAGGTTTTACATCAAGGATATTAACAAATTAGTATTTCATAAATTTAATACTATGAAAACCAATAATTTAACTTATCTGAAACTGAATACTGTACTTTTTCTGTTATAAATAAAACCTTTAGCAATGTCAGTTTGGGGGACTTATGTCAGTTTGAGGGCATTTTCAAAACAATAATTCCTTTCGTAAATATTAGCTATGCAATAGAGATATTAATAAAAGCATTTTAACTATTTCTTTAAAAAAATTGTCATGCATCTACTAGATGTTGTATTTTCCCACACTTTTTAACTTTTTAAATTTCATAAGAATTTAATTAGCTTTCATGCATTAACTAGTAGTTTTGATACATCCTTTACTATTTCTGATAAATTATAACATTCCATTTTGCAAAATATTATGAATAATCCCACTAATAACGTCATTATTATAAATAGTAAAAATACTACTAATTACTTAAATGGCAAAGATATTTGTTCTTTACATGTGATTTTGAGAATTTACTTGACTCGATAAATACAATGATATACAGATTCTATTCAAGAATTATATTTTCGATTTAAGTAATGTTATTAAGTTCCAGAACTTAACACTAATATTAAATTAGCTCTTAAAGACAATTCTATTAATTTTAATTGTAATTTTATAAGCTAATTAAAAGCTTACCAATTAAAATCAATGCTTGCATTTTTATGAAAAATATCATGTTATGAATACATTTTCTACCTATTTAAATATATTGAGGATTTAATAGTTTTTGGTAAAAATAGGGAGTTTAGAGATATTTATAATCATAAATAATTTTATTTTATTATAACTAACAATGGCCTACTTACTACAGATTGTTTAGATACAGCTTTCAGTATTATGGATTATTAATTAAAAAGTAATATTTTTGATAAAAGGGGGGTGCTTTTGATTTTAACATTATTAAAGAGCCATTCTTGAATATCAGTATCCATGTATGTGTGTTTACATCAGAATCATATTCATTAATGTTTCAAATCGTAACAACAATTTAATTCAGTGCTCCTCAAACTTTCAATATTTACGACCCATTATTAAATTATAATTTTCATTGCCTCCCCTTCCTTACAATAACAATGCATTGAATTCAATAATACTAAACTTTTACGCTATAGGTACAATACGACTTTAACCTTTTAAGTCCCATCGGCGTATATAAACGTCTCGCTCTCCCAAAGCGTTAATTGCCCTGGACGTATGTATACGTCTTTCCAAAGAACGATCTTTTCTGTGCACTGCTACCCATAAAATTATTCCGAAGACTTTGGATTGCATAAAAGGACCTTGACAGTGTTTGCGTAGGACTTATATCAGAGGATTTGCTTATTTGTTTCCCCCCCCCCATACATCAGATACGCGTGACTGCGTAAAAAATAGTGGCTTTGGGAAGCAAATCACGTTAATTTTTATCTGTAGTTCAGATATTAATCATAAACCATACAAATTACTAAGATAAATGTTAATTTTTGTTTATAATTTTATATATGACAAGCCCATGGTGTCACTGGTAATTATGAAGCTTGCTCTTATAGTATTGTTAAACTAAGTATGAAATGCACCGTGCCGTATACTGATACATTTACAAGTTTATTATTTCAGTGTAAATGTGTACTTTATTTTTTATTATGTCAAAATGCATTTTGATTGTATTCTTTCAGTAAATTAATATTTTTTTTAAATAATATTTGTTTACGACTTTTCAATATGCTTACGCCCTCCTCGTTGAGTTATCCCACCCCCCTAATGAGCACGCCTCACAGTCTGAGAAACGCTGATTTAATTTTAAAAAAAAAGGGAGAAAATCAATAATGTTAATAACTTTTAAAACGATGTGTGTGCTTGGAATATGACTATCCTATTAACTTTCTTTATACATACTTGTCTAATAAGTTCAATGTTATTGGGTTTTTATATACATATTAATGTTTATATATATGTAAGGATAATTAACTTAGATCTAAAATGAAATCCCCTATATACCACTAAATTTTTAATTTCCGTTACATCTTCAAGTCTTAAATTAAACACCCAATTATTTCTCGGAATAGATAGACCAAACAGAACACTTCTAATCCCAGATCATTAGTTTTTATAGCCCCATATGTCGTCCTTAACTTTCAAGTATAACCCATAACAACTGGACATAAATGGTAAAGCCACTTAGACTCCGTTTTCTCTCAGCGTAAGGTATGTCGATTGCTTGCTGAATAAAACCGTTTTTAAAAAAGCTTGGTGTTGACTTGAAACACTAAATATATATTTTTTTCATCAGTTGCATCCTATTTTATATTAAAGTACTTAAAATTACTTAAATGTAAAAGGAACCATCAGTTGACTTGTGTTTTATATTTTTCAAAATAAGCAAAATTCTAGTTTTTAGGTTATGAGCTCATCTTCCTAAAATTTAAAAAAAAAAAAAATTATGGTTTTCATGTACAATTTACAGGGGTTTTTAAAAAGTATTTTACTGTGGAAAATGTTATCCCTGAATTTTTTTTTCACAGTTCAATTTAAAACTTTTTACTGGTTTACTGGTAAGTAGACATATTAGTTGTGCTGTGTGTCTTAGGTTATTAACGCTTAAATGTTTCAAATTAATTTTGGCAGTTTAAAATTCCTTACATAGTTTTAAATAGCTTACTATTTTATACTTATAGCATTATGTGGTTTTATAAGGTTTGAAATTAATTTAGTTTTCACATTAAAAGAAATCCAAACTATATATATTTCCCCCTTTTAATTAACCCAATAATTATTAGCTGATAAAAAAGAATGTTATGGTTAACCTTGTAGCAATGTTTAACATTTTA
>BMAO01031375.1:0-23439 GCA_019973975.1 Trichonephila clavata | reverse complement strand
AGGAGTTAGAATTTTTTCCCTGTTCATGACGTCTCCCCTGCCAAATATCCAAAAAATGTGAAAATTTTTATTGCAATAACTTTTGATCTAATTGAAATTTTGAAAAGCGCTACATGTATTCGTGATCAGCGTCGGACTTTACATCAGAAAATTGAGTTTGGTTGGAATAGGAGTTAGAAATTTTTTCCCTGTTCATGACGTCTCCCCTGCCAAATATCCAAAAAATGTGAAAATTTTTATTGCAATAACTTTTGATCTAATTGAAATTTTGAAAAGCGCTACATGTATTCGCGATCAGCGTCGGATTTTACATCAGAAAATAGAGTTTGGTTGGAATAGGAGTTAGAAATTTTTTCCCTGTTCATGACGTCTCCCTGCCAAATATCCAAAAAATGTGAAAATTTTTATTGCAATAACTTTTGATCTAATTGAAATTTTGAAAAGCGCTACATGTATTCGCGATCAGCGTCGGACTTTACATCAGAAAATAGAGTTTGGTTGGAATAGGAGTTAGAAATTTTTTCCCTGTTCATGACGTCTCCCCTGCCAAATATCCAAAAAATGTGAAAATTTTTATTGCAATAACTTTTGATCTAATTGAAATTTTGAAAAGCGCTACATGTATTCGCGATCAGCGTCGGACTTTACATCAGAAAATAGAGTTTGGTTGGAATAGGAGTTAGAAATTTTTTCCCTGTTCATGACGTCTCCCCTGCCAAATATCCAAAAAATGTGAAAATTTTTATTGCAATAACTTTTGATCTAATTGAAATTTTGAAAAGCGCTACATGTATTCGCGATCAGCGTCGGATTTTACATCAGAAAATAGAGTTTGGTTGGAATAGGAGTTAGAAATTTTTTCCCTGTTCATGACGTCTCCCTGCCAAATATCCAAAAAATGTGAAAATTTTTATTGCAATAACTTTTGATCTAATTGAAATTTTGAAAAGCGCTACATGTATTCGCGATCAGCGTCGGATTTTACATCAGAAAATAGAGTTTGGTTGGAATAGGAGTTAGAAATTTTTTCCCTGTTCATGACGTCTCCCCTGCCAAATATCCAAAAAATGTGAAAATTTTTATTGCAATAACTTTTGATCTAATTGAAATTTTGAAAAGCGCTACATGTATTCGCGATCAGCGTCGGACTTTACATCAGAAAATAGAGTTTGGTTGGAATAGGAGTTAGAAATTTTTTCCCTGTTCATGACGTCTCCCCTGCCAAATATCCAAAAAATGTGAAAATTTTTATTGCAATAACTTTTGATCTAATTGAAATTTTGAAAAGCGCTACATGTATTCGCGATCAGCGTCGGACTTTACATCAGAAAATAGAGTTTGGTTGGAATAGGAGTTAGAAATTTTTTCCCTGTTCATGACGTCTCCCCTGCCAAATATCCAAAAAATGTGAAAATTTTTATTGCAATAACTTTTGATCTAATTGAAATTTTGAAAAGCGCTACATGTATTCGCGATCAGCGTCGGACTTTACATCAGAAAATAGAGTTTGGTTGGAATAGGAGTTAGAAATTTTTTCCCTGTTCATGACGTCTCCCCTGCCAAATATCCAAAAAATGTGAAAATTTTTATTGCAATAACTTTTGATCTAATTGAAATTTTGAAAAGCGCTACATGTATTCGCGATCAGCGTCGGACTTTACATCAGAAAATAGAGTTTGGTTGGAATAGGAGTTAGAAATTTTTTCCCTGTTCATGACGTCTCCCCTGCCAAATATCCAAAAAATGTGAAAATTTTTATTGCAATAACTTTTGATCTAATTGAAATTTTGAAAAGCGCTACATGTATTCGCGATCAGCGTCGGACTTTACATCAGAAAATAGAGTTTGGTTGGAATAGGAGTTAGAAATTTTTTCCCTGTTCATGACGTCTCCCCTGCCAAATATCCAAAAAATGTGAAAATTTTTATTGCAATAACTTTTGATCTAATTGAAATTTTGAAAAGCGCTACATGTATTCGCGATCAGCGTCGGACTTTACATCAGAAAATAGAGTTTGGTTGGAATAGGAGTTAGAAATTTTTTCCCTGTTCATGACGTCTCCCCTGCCAAATATCCAAAAAATGTGAAAATTTTTATTGCAATAACTTTTGATCTAATTGAAATTTTGAAAAGCGCTACATGTATTCGCGATCAGCGTCGGACTTTACATCAGAAAATAGAGTTTGGTTGGAATAGGAGTTAGAAATTTTTTCCCTGTTCATGACGTCTCCCCTGCCAAATATCCAAAAAATGTGAAAATTTTTATTGCAATAACTTTTGATCTAATTGAAATTTTGAAAAGCGCTACATGTATTCGCGATCAGCGTCGGACTTTACATCAGAAAATAGAGTTTGGTTGGAATAGGAGTTAGAAATTTTTTCCCTGTTCATGACGTCTCCCCTGCCAAATATCCAAAAAATGTGAAAATTTTTATTGCAATAACTTTTGATCTAATTGAAATTTTGAAAAGCGCTACATGTATTCGCGATCAGCGTCGGACTTTACATCAGAAAATAGAGTTTGGTTGGAATAGGAGTTAGAAATTTTTTCCCTGTTCATGACGTCTCCCCTGCCAAATATCCAAAAATGTGAAAATTTTTATTGCAATAACTTTTGATCTAATTGAAATTTTGAAAAGCGCTACATGTATTCGCGATCAGCGTCGGATTTTACATCAGAAAATAGAGTTTGGTTGGAATAGGAGTTAGAAATTTTTTCCCTGTTCATGACGTCTCCCCTGCCAAATATCCAAAAAATGTGAAAATTTTTATTGCAATAACTTTTGATCTAATTGAAATTTTGAAAAGCGCTACATGTATTCGCGATCAGCGTCGGACTTTACATCAGAAAATAGAGTTTGGTTGGAATAGGAGTTAGAAATTTTTTCCCTGTTCATGACGTCTCCCCTGCCAAATATCCAAAAAATGTGAAAATTTTTATTGCAATAACTTTTGATCTAATTGAAATTTTGAAAAGCGCTACATGTATTCGCGATCAGCGTCGGACTTTACATCAGAAAATAGAGTTTGGTTGGAATAGGAGTTAGAAATTTTTTCCCTGTTCATGACGTCTCCCCTGCCAAATATCCAAAAAATGTGAAAATTTTTATTGCAATAACTTTTGATCTAATTGAAATTTTGAAAAGCGCTACATGTATTCGCGATCAGCGTCGGACTTTACATCAGAAAATAGAGTTTGGTTGGAATAGGAGTTAGAAATTTTTTCCCTGTTCATGACGTCTCCCCTGCCAAATATCCAAAAAATGTGAAAATTTTTATTGCAATAACTTTTGATCTAATTGAAATTTTGAAAAGCGCTACATGTATTCGCGATCAGCGTCGGATTTTACATCAGAAAATAGAGTTTGGTTGGAATAGGAGTTAGAAATTTTTTCCCTGTTCATGACGTCTCCCCTGCCAAATATCCAAAAAATGTGAAAATTTTTATTGCAATAACTTTTGATCTAATTGAAATTTTGAAAAGCGCTACATGTATTCGCGATCAGCGTCGGACTTTACATCAGAAAATAGAGTTTGGTTGGAATAGGAGTTAGAAATTTTTTCCCTGTTCATGACGTCTCCCCTGCCAAATATCCAAAAAATGTGAAAATTTTTATTGCAATAACTTTTGATCTAATTGAAATTTTGAAAAGCGCTACATGTATTCGCGATCAGCGTCGGATTTTACATCAGAAAATAGAGTTTGGTTGGAATAGGAGTTAGAAATTTTTTCCCTGTTCATGACGTCTCCCCTGCCAAATATCCAAAAAATGTGAAAATTTTTATTGCAATAACTTTTGATCTAATTGAAATTTTGAAAAGCGCTACATGTATTCGCGATCAGCGTCGGATTTTACATCAGAAAATAGAGTTTGGTTGGAATAGGAGTTAGAAATTTTTTCCCTGTTCATGACGTCTCCCCTGCCAAATATCCAAAAAATGTGAAAATTTTTATTGCAATAACTTTTGATCTAATTGAAATTTTGAAAAGCGCTACATGTATTCGCGATCAGCGTCGGATTTTACATCAGAAAATAGAGTTTGGTTGGAATAGGAGTTAGAAATTTTTTCCCTGTTCATGACGTCTCCCCTGCCAAATATCCAAAAAATGTGAAAATTTTTATTGCAATAACTTTTGATCTAATTGAAATTTTGAAAAGCGCTACATGTATTCGCGATCAGCGTCGGATTTTACATCAGAAAATAGAGTTTGGTTGGAATAGGAGTTAGAAATTTTTTCCCTGTTCATGACGTCTCCCTGCCAAATATCCAAAAAATGTGAAAATTTTTATTGCAATAACTTTTGATCTAATTGAAATTTTGAAAAGCGCTACATGTATTCGCGATCAGCGTCGGACTTTACATCAGAAAATAGAGTTTGGTTGGAATAGGAGTTAGAAATTTTTTCCCTGTTCATGACGTCTCCCCTGCCAAATATCCAAAAAATGTGAAAATTTTTATTGCAATAACTTTTGATCTAATTGAAATTTTGAAAAGCGCTACATGTATTCGCGATCAGCGTCGGATTTTACATCAGAAAATAGAGTTTGGTTGGAATAGGAGTTAGAAATTTTTTCCCTGTTCATGACGTCTCCCCTGCCAAATATCCAAAAAATGTGAAAATTTTTATTGCAATAACTTTTGATCTAATTGAAATTTTGAAAAGCGCTACATGTATTCGCGATCAGCGTCGGACTTTACATCAGAAAATAGAGTTTGGTTGGAATAGGAGTTAGAAATTTTTTCCCTGTTCATGACGTCTCCCCTGCCAAATATCCAAAAAATGTGAAAATTTTTATTGCAATAACTTTTGATCTAATTGAAATTTTGAAAAGCGCTACATGTATTCGCGATCAGCGTCGGATTTTACATCAGAAAATAGAGTTTGGTTGGAATAGGAGTTAGAAATTTTTTCCCTGTTCATGACGTCTCCCCTGCCAAATATCCAAAAAATGTGAAAATTTTTATTGCAATAACTTTTGATCTAATTGAAATTTTGAAAAGCGCTACATGTATTCGCGATCAGCGTCGGACTTTACATCAGAAAATAGAGTTTGGTTGGAATAGGAGTTAGAAATTTTTTCCCTGTTCATGACGTCTCCCCTGCCAAATATCCAAAAAATGTGAAAATTTTTATTGCAATAACTTTTGATCTAATTGAAATTTTGAAAAGCGCTACATGTATTCGCGATCAGCGTCGGATTTTACATCAGAAAATAGAGTTTGGTTGGAATAGGAGTTAGAAATTTTTTCCCTGTTCATGACGTCTCCCCTGCCAAATATCCAAAAAATGTGAAAATTTTTATTGCAATAACTTTTGATCTAATTGAAATTTTGAAAAGCGCTACATGTATTCGCGATCAGCGTCGGACTTTACATCAGAAAATAGAGTTTGGTTGGAATAGGAGTTAGAAATTTTTTCCCTGTTCATGACGTCTCCCCTGCCAAATATCCAAAAAATGTGAAAATTTTTATTGCAATAACTTTTGATCTAATTGAAATTTTGAAAAGCGCTACATGTATTCGCGATCAGCGTCGGATTTTACATCAGAAAATAGAGTTTGGTTGGAATAGGAGTTAGAAATTTTTTCCCTGTTCATGACGTCTCCCCTGCCAAATATCCAAAAAATGTGAAAATTTTTATTGCAATAACTTTTGATCTAATTGAAATTTTGAAAAGCGCTACATGTATTCGCGATCAGCGTCGGACTTTACATCAGAAAATAGAGTTTGGTTGGAATAGGAGTTAGAAATTTTTTCCCTGTTCATGACGTCTCCCCTGCCAAATATCCAAAAAATGTGAAAATTTTTATTGCAATAACTTTTGATCTAATTGAAATTTTGAAAAGCGCTACATGTATTCGCGATCAGCGTCGGACTTTACATCAGAAAATAGAGTTTGGTTGGAATAGGAGTTAGAAATTTTTTCCCTGTTCATGACGTCTCCCCTGCCAAATATCCAAAAAATGTGAAAATTTTTATTGCAATAACTTTTGATCTAATTGAAATTTTGAAAAGCGCTACATGTATTCGCGATCAGCGTCGGACTTTACATCAGAAAATAGAGTTTGGTTGGAATAGGAGTTAGAAATTTTTTCCCTGTTCATGACGTCTCCCCTGCCAAATATCCAAAAAATGTGAAAATTTTTATTGCAATAACTTTTGATCTAATTGAAATTTTGAAAAGCGCTACATGTATTCGCGATCAGCGTCGGACTTTACATCAGAAAATAGAGTTTGGTTGGAATAGGAGTTAGAAATTTTTTCCCTGTTCATGACGTCTCCCCTGCCAAATATCCAAAAAATGTGAAAATTTTTATTGCAATAACTTTTGATCTAATTGAAATTTTGAAAAGCGCTACATGTATTCGCGATCAGCGTCGGACTTTACATCAGAAAATAGAGTTTGGTTGGAATAGGAGTTAGAAATTTTTTCCCTGTTCATGACGTCTCCCCTGCCAAATATCCAAAAAATGTGAAAATTTTTATTGCAATAACTTTTGATCTAATTGAAATTTTGAAAAGCGCTACATGTATTCGCGATCAGCGTCGGACTTTACATCAGAAAATAGAGTTTGGTTGGAATAGGAGTTAGAAATTTTTTCCCTGTTCATGACGTCTCCCCTGCCAAATATCCAAAAAATGTGAAAATTTTTATTGCAATAACTTTTGATCTAATTGAAATTTTGAAAAGCGCTACATGTATTCGCGATCAGCGTCGGATTTTACATCAGAAAATAGAGTTTGGTTGGAATAGGAGTTAGAAATTTTTTCCCTGTTCATGACGTCTCCCCTGCCAAATATCCAAAAAATGTGAAAATTTTTATTGCAATAACTTTTGATCTAATTGAAATTTTGAAAAGCGCTACATGTATTCGCGATCAGCGTCGGACTTTACATCAGAAAATAGAGTTTGGTTGGAATAGGAGTTAGAAATTTTTTCCCTGTTCATGACGTCTCCCCTGCCAAATATCCAAAAAATGTGAAAATTTTTATTGCAATAACTTTTGATCTAATTGAAATTTTGAAAAGCGCTACATGTATTCGCGATCAGCGTCGGACTTTACATCAGAAAATAGAGTTTGGTTGGAATAGGAGTTAGAAATTTTTTCCCTGTTCATGACGTCTCCCCTGCCAAATATCCAAAAAATGTGAAAATTTTTATTGCAATAACTTTTGATCTAATTGAAATTTTGAAAAGCGCTACATGTATTCGCGATCAGCGTCGGACTTTACATAAGAAAATAGAGTTTGGTTGGAATAGGAGTTAGAAATTTTTTCCCTGTTCATGACGTCTCCCTGCCAAATATCCAAAAAATGTGAAAATTTTTATTGCAATAACTTTTGATCTAATTGAAATTTTGAAAAGCGCTACATGTATTCGCGATCAGCGTCGGACTTTACATCAGAAAATAGAGTTTGGTTGGAATAGGAGTTAGAAATTTTTTCCCTGTTCATGACGTCTCCCCTGCCAAATATCCAAAAAATGTGAAAATTTTTATTGCAATAACTTTTGATCTAATTGAAATTTTGAAAAGCGCTACATGTATTCGCGATCAGCGTCGGACTTTACATCAGAAAATAGAGTTTGGTTGGAATAGGAGTTAGAAATTTTTTCCCTGTTCATGACGTCTCCCCTGCCAAATATCCAAAAATGTGAAAATTTTTATTGCAATAACTTTTGATCTAATTGAAATTTTGAAAAGCGCTACATGTATTCGCGATCAGCGTCGGACTTTACATCAGAAAATAGAGTTTGGTTGGAATAGGAGTTAGAAATTTTTTCCCTGTTCATGACGTCTCCCCTGCCAAATATCCAAAAAATGTGAAAATTTTTATTGCAATAACTTTTGATCTAATTGAAATTTTGAAAAGCGCTACATGTATTCGCGATCAGCGTCGGACTTTACATCAGAAAATAGAGTTTGGTTGGAATAGGAGTTAGAAATTTTTTCCCTGTTCATGACGTCTCCCCTGCCAAATATCCAAAAAATGTGAAAATTTTTATTGCAATAACTTTTGATCTAATTGAAATTTTGAAAAGCGCTACATGTATTCGCGATCAGCGTCGGACTTTACATCAGAAAATAGAGTTTGGTTGGAATAGGAGTTAGAAATTTTTTCCCTGTTCATGACGTCTCCCCTGCCAAATATCCAAAAAATGTGAAAATTTTTATTGCAATAACTTTTGATCTAATTGAAATTTTGAAAAGCGCTACATGTATTCGCGATCAGCGTCGGATTTTACATCAGAAAATAGAGTTTGGTTGGAATAGGAGTTAGAAATTTTTTCCCTGTTCATGACGTCTCCCCTGCCAAATATCCAAAAAATGTGAAAATTTTTATTGCAATAACTTTTGATCTAATTGAAATTTTGAAAAGCGCTACATGTATTCGCGATCAGCGTCGGACTTTACATCAGAAAATAGAGTTTGGTTGGAATAGGAGTTAGAAATTTTTTCCCTGTTCATGACGTCTCCCCTGCCAAATATCCAAAAAATGTGAAAATTTTTATTGCAATAACTTTTGATCTAATTGAAATTTTGAAAAGCGCTACATGTATTCGCGATCAGCGTCGGACTTTACATCAGAAAATAGAGTTTGGTTGGAATAGGAGTTAGAAATTTTTTCCCTGTTCATGACGTCTCCCCTGCCAAATATCCAAAAAATGTGAAAATTTTTATTGCAATAACTTTTGATCTAATTGAAATTTTGAAAAGCGCTACATGTATTCGCGATCAGCGTCGGACTTTACATCAGAAAATAGAGTTTGGTTGGAATAGGAGTTAGAAATTTTTTCCCTGTTCATGACGTCTCCCCTGCCAAATATCCAAAAAATGTGAAAATTTTTATTGCAATAACTTTTGATCTAATTGAAATTTTGAAAAGCGCTACATGTATTCGCGATCAGCGTCGGACTTTACATCAGAAAATAGAGTTTGGTTGGAATAGGAGTTAGAAATTTTTTCCCTGTTCATGACGTCTCCCCTGCCAAATATCCAAAAAATGTGAAAATTTTTATTGCAATAACTTTTGATCTAATTGAAATTTTGAAAAGCGCTACATGTATTCGCGATCAGCGTCGGATTTTACATCAGAAAATAGAGTTTGGTTGGAATAGGAGTTAGAAATTTTTTCCCTGTTCATGACGTCTCCCCTGCCAAATATCCAAAAAATGTGAAAATTTTTATTGCAATAACTTTTGATCTAATTGAAATTTTGAAAAGCGCTACATGTATTCGCGATCAGCGTCGGACTTTACATCAGAAAATAGAGTTTGGTTGGAATAGGAGTTAGAAATTTTTTCCCTGTTCATGACGTCTCCCTGCCAAATATCCAAAAATGTGAAAATTTTTATTGCAATAACTTTTGATCTAATTGAAATTTTGAAAAGCGCTACATGTATTCGCGATCAGCGTCGGACTTTACATCAGAAAATAGAGTTTGGTTGGAATAGGAGTTAGAAATTTTTTCCCTGTTCATGACGTCTCCCCTGCCAAATATCCAAAAAATGTGAAAATTTTTATTGCAATAACTTTTGATCTAATTGAAATTTTGAAAAGCGCTACATGTATTCGCGATCAGCGTCGGACTTTACATCAGAAAATAGAGTTTGGTTGGAATAGGAGTTAGAAATTTTTTCCCTGTTCATGACGTCTCCCCTGCCAAATATCCAAAAAATGTGAAAATTTTTATTGCAATAACTTTTGATCTAATTGAAATTTTGAAAAGCGCTACATGTATTCGCGATCAGCGTCGGATTTTACATCAGAAAATAGAGTTTGGTTGGAATAGGAGTTAGAAATTTTTTCCCTGTTCATGACGTCTCCCCTGCCAAATATCCAAAAAATGTGAAAATTTTTATTGCAATAACTTTTGATCTAATTGAAATTTTGAAAAGCGCTACATGTATTCGCGATCAGCGTCGGACTTTACATCAGAAAATAGAGTTTGGTTGGAATAGGAGTTAGAAATTTTTTCCCTGTTCATGACGTCTCCCCTGCCAAATATCCAAAAAATGTGAAAATTTTTATTGCAATAACTTTTGATCTAATTGAAATTTTGAAAAGCGCTACATGTATTCGCGATCAGCGTCGGACTTTACATCAGAAAATAGAGTTTGGTTGGAATAGGAGTTAGAAATTTTTTCCCTGTTCATGACGTCTCCCCTGCCAAATATCCAAAAAATGTGAAAATTTTTATTGCAATAACTTTTGATCTAATTGAAATTTTGAAAAGCGCTACATGTATTCGCGATCAGCGTCGGACTTTACATCAGAAAATAGAGTTTGGTTGGAATAGGAGTTAGAAATTTTTTCCCTGTTCATGACGTCTCCCCTGCCAAATATCCAAAAAATGTGAAAATTTTTATTGCAATAACTTTTGATCTAATTGAAATTTTGAAAAGCGCTACATGTATTCGCGATCAGCGTCGGACTTTACATCAGAAAATAGAGTTTGGTTGGAATAGGAGTTAGAAATTTTTTCCCTGTTCATGACGTCTCCCCTGCCAAATATCCAAAAAATGTGAAAATTTTTATTGCAATAACTTTTGATCTAATTGAAATTTTGAAAAGCGCTACATGTATTCGCGATCAGCGTCGGACTTTACATCAGAAAATAGAGTTTGGTTGGAATAGGAGTTAGAAATTTTTTCCCTGTTCATGACGTCTCCCCTGCCAAATATCCAAAAAATGTGAAAATTTTTATTGCAATAACTTTTGATCTAATTGAAATTTTGAAAAGCGCTACATGTATTCGCGATCAGCGTCGGATTTTACATCAGAAAATAGAGTTTGGTTGGAATAGGAGTTAGAAATTTTTTCCCTGTTCATGACGTCTCCCCTGCCAAATATCCAAAAAATGTGAAAATTTTTATTGCAATAACTTTTGATCTAATTGAAATTTTGAAAAGCGCTACATGTATTCGCGATCAGCGTCGGATTTTACATCAGAAAATAGAGTTTGGTTGGAATAGGAGTTAGAAATTTTTTCCCTGTTCATGACGTCTCCCCTGCCAAATATCCAAAAAATGTGAAAATTTTTATTGCAATAACTTTTGATCTAATTGAAATTTTGAAAAGCGCTACATGTATTCGCGATCAGCGTCGGACTTTACATCAGAAAATAGAGTTTGGTTGGAATAGGAGTTAGAAATTTTTTCCCTGTTCATGACGTCTCCCTGCCAAATATCCAAAAATGTGAAAATTTTTATTGCAATAACTTTTGATCTAATTGAAATTTTGAAAAGCGCTACATGTATTCGCGATCAGCGTCGGACTTTACATCAGAAAATAGAGTTTGGTTGGAATAGGAGTTAGAAATTTTTTCCCTGTTCATGACGTCTCCCCTGCCAAATATCCAAAAAATGTGAAAATTTTTATTGCAATAACTTTTGATCTAATTGAAATTTTGAAAAGCGCTACATGTATTCGCGATCAGCGTCGGACTTTACATCAGAAAATAGAGTTTGGTTGGAATAGGAGTTAGAAATTTTTTCCCTGTTCATGACGTCTCCCCTGCCAAATATCCAAAAAATGTGAAAATTTTTATTGCAATAACTTTTGATCTAATTGAAATTTTGAAAAGCGCTACATGTATTCGCGATCAGCGTCGGACTTTACATCAGAAAATAGAGTTTGGTTGGAATAGGAGTTAGAAATTTTTTCCCTGTTCATGACGTCTCCCTGCCAAATATCCAAAAAATGTGAAAATTTTTATTGCAATAACTTTTGATCTAATTGAAATTTTGAAAAGCGCTACATGTATTCGCGATCAGCGTCGGACTTTACATCAGAAAATAGAGTTTGGTTGGAATAGGAGTTAGAAATTTTTTCCCTGTTCATGACGTCTCCCCTGCCAAATATCCAAAAAATGTGAAAATTTTTATTGCAATAACTTTTGATCTAATTGAAATTTTGAAAAGCGCTACATGTATTCGCGATCAGCGTCGGACTTTACATCAGAAAATAGAGTTTGGTTGGAATAGGAGTTAGAAATTTTTTCCCTGTTCATGACGTCTCCCCTGCCAAATATCCAAAAAATGTGAAAATTTTTATTGCAATAACTTTTGATCTAATTGAAATTTTGAAAAGCGCTACATGTATTCGCGATCAGCGTCGGATTTTACATCAGAAAATAGAGTTTGGTTGGAATAGGAGTTAGAAATTTTTTCCCTGTTCATGACGTCTCCCCTGCCAAATATCCAAAAAATGTGAAAATTTTTATTGCAATAACTTTTGATCTAATTGAAATTTTGAAAAGCGCTACATGTATTCGCGATCAGCGTCGGACTTTACATCAGAAAATAGAGTTTGGTTGGAATAGGAGTTAGAAATTTTTTCCCTGTTCATGACGTCTCCCTGCCAAATATCCAAAAAATGTGAAAATTTTTATTGCAATAACTTTTGATCTAATTGAAATTTTGAAAAGCGCTACATGTATTCGCGATCAGCGTCGGATTTTACATCAGAAAATAGAGTTTGGTTGGAATAGGAGTTAGAAATTTTTTCCCTGTTCATGACGTCTCCCCTGCCAAATATCCAAAAAATGTGAAAATTTTTATTGCAATAACTTTTGATCTAATTGAAATTTTGAAAAGCGCTACATGTATTCGCGATCAGCGTCGGACTTTACATCAGAAAATAGAGTTTGGTTGGAATAGGAGTTAGAAATTTTTTCCCTGTTCATGACGTCTCCCCTGCCAAATATCCAAAAAATGTGAAAATTTTTATTGCAATAACTTTTGATCTAATTGAAATTTTGAAAAGCGCTACATGTATTCGCGATCAGCGTCGGACTTTACATCAGAAAATAGAGTTTGGTTGGAATAGGAGTTAGAAATTTTTTCCCTGTTCATGACGTCTCCCTGCCAAATATCCAAAAAATGTGAAAATTTTTATTGCAATAACTTTTGATCTAATTGAAATTTTGAAAAGCGCTACATGTATTCGCGATCAGCGTCGGACTTTACATCAGAAAATAGAGTTTGGTTGGAATAGGAGTTAGAAATTTTTTCCCTGTTCATGACGTCTCCCCTGCCAAATATCCAAAAAATGTGAAAATTTTTATTGCAATAACTTTTGATCTAATTGAAATTTTGAAAAGCGCTACATGTATTCGCGATCAGCGTCGGACTTTACATCAGAAAATAGAGTTTGGTTGGAATAGGAGTTAGAAATTTTTTCCCTGTTCATGACGTCTCCCCTGCCAAATATCCAAAAAATGTGAAAATTTTTATTGCAATAACTTTTGATCTAATTGAAATTTTGAAAAGCGCTACATGTATTCGCGATCAGCGTCGGACTTTACATCAGAAAATAGAGTTTGGTTGGAATAGGAGTTAGAAATTTTTTCCCTGTTCATGACGTCTCCCCTGCCAAATATCCAAAAAATGTGAAAATTTTTATTGCAATAACTTTTGATCTAATTGAAATTTTGAAAAGCGCTACATGTATTCGCGATCAGCGTCGGATTTTACATCAGAAAATAGAGTTTGGTTGGAATAGGAGTTAGAAATTTTTTCCCTGTTCATGACGTCTCCCCTGCCAAATATCCAAAAAATGTGAAAATTTTTATTGCAATAACTTTTGATCTAATTGAAATTTTGAAAAGCGCTACATGTATTCGCGATCAGCGTCGGACTTTACATCAGAAAATAGAGTTTGGTTGGAATAGGAGTTAGAAATTTTTTCCCTGTTCATGACGTCTCCCCTGCCAAATATCCAAAAAATGTGAAAATTTTTATTGCAATAACTTTTGATCTAATTGAAATTTTGAAAAGCGCTACATGTATTCGCGATCAGCGTCGGACTTTACATCAGAAAATAGAGTTTGGTTGGAATAGGAGTTAGAAATTTTTTCCCTGTTCATGACGTCTCCCCTGCCAAATATCCAAAAAATGTGAAAATTTTTATTGCAATAACTTTTGATCTAATTGAAATTTTGAAAAGCGCTACATGTATTCGCGATCAGCGTCGGACTTTACATCAGAAAATAGAGTTTGGTTGGAATAGGAGTTAGAAATTTTTTCCCTGTTCATGACGTCTCCCCTGCCAAATATCCAAAAAATGTGAAAATTTTTATTGCAATAACTTTTGATCTAATTGAAATTTTGAAAAGCGCTACATGTATTCGCGATCAGCGTCGGACTTTACATCAGAAAATAGAGTTTGGTTGGAATAGGAGTTAGAAATTTTTTCCCTGTTCATGACGTCTCCCTGCCAAATATCCAAAAAATGTGAAAATTTTTATTGCAATAACTTTTGATCTAATTGAAATTTTGAAAAGCGCTACATGTATTCGCGATCAGCGTCGGACTTTACATCAGAAAATAGAGTTTGGTTGGAATAGGAGTTAGAAATTTTTTCCCTGTTCATGACGTCTCCCCTGCCAAATATCCAAAAAATGTGAAAATTTTTATTGCAATAACTTTTGATCTAATTGAAATTTTGAAAAGCGCTACATGTATTCGCGATCAGCGTCGGACTTTACATCAGAAAATAGAGTTTGGTTGGAATAGGAGTTAGAAATTTTTTCCCTGTTCATGACGTCTCCCCTGCCAAATATCCAAAAAATGTGAAAATTTTTATTGCAATAACTTTTGATCTAATTGAAATTTTGAAAAGCGCTACATGTATTCGCGATCAGCGTCGGACTTTACATCAGAAAATAGAGTTTGGTTGGAATAGGAGTTAGAAATTTTTTCCCTGTTCATGACGTCTCCCCTGCCAAATATCCAAAAAATGTGAAAATTTTTATTGCAATAACTTTTGATCTAATTGAAATTTTGAAAAGCGCTACATGTATTCGCGATCAGCGTCGGACTTTACATCAGAAAATAGAGTTTGGTTGGAATAGGAGTTAGAAATTTTTTCCCTGTTCATGACGTCTCCCCTGCCAAATATCCAAAAAATGTGAAAATTTTTATTGCAATAACTTTTGATCTAATTGAAATTTTGAAAAGCGCTACATGTATTCGCGATCAGCGTCGGACTTTACATCAGAAAATAGAGTTTGGTTGGAATAGGAGTTAGAAATTTTTTCCCTGTTCATGACGTCTCCCCTGCCAAATATCCAAAAAATGTGAAAATTTTTATTGCAATAACTTTTGATCTAATTGAAATTTTGAAAAGCGCTACATGTATTCGCGATCAGCGTCGGATTTTACATCAGAAAATAGAGTTTGGTTGGAATAGGAGTTAGAAATTTTTTCCCTGTTCATGACGTCTCCCCTGCCAAATATCCAAAAAATGTGAAAATTTTTATTGCAATAACTTTTGATCTAATTGAAATTTTGAAAAGCGCTACATGTATTCGCGATCAGCGTCGGACTTTACATCAGAAAATAGAGTTTGGTTGGAATAGGAGTTAGAAATTTTTTCCCTGTTCATGACGTCTCCCCTGCCAAATATCCAAAAAATGTGAAAATTTTTATTGCAATAACTTTTGATCTAATTGAAATTTTGAAAAGCGCTACATGTATTCGCGATCAGCGTCGGATTTTACATCAGAAAATAGAGTTTGGTTGGAATAGGAGTTAGAAATTTTTTCCCTGTTCATGACGTCTCCCCTGCCAAATATCCAAAAAATGTGAAAATTTTTATTGCAATAACTTTTGATCTAATTGAAATTTTGAAAAGCGCTACATGTATTCGCGATCAGCGTCGGACTTTACATCAGAAAATAGAGTTTGGTTGGAATAGGAGTTAGAAATTTTTTCCCTGTTCATGACGTCTCCCCTGCCAAATATCCAAAAAATGTGAAAATTTTTATTGCAATAACTTTTGATCTAATTGAAATTTTGAAAAGCGCTACATGTATTCGCGATCAGCGTCGGACTTTACATCAGAAAATAGAGTTTGGTTGGAATAGGAGTTAGAAATTTTTTCCCTGTTCATGACGTCTCCCCTGCCAAATATCCAAAAAATGTGAAAATTTTTATTGCAATAACTTTTGATCTAATTGAAATTTTGAAAAGCGCTACATGTATTCGCGATCAGCGTCGGATTTTACATCAGAAAATAGAGTTTGGTTGGAATAGGAGTTAGAAATTTTTTCCCTGTTCATGACGTCTCCCCTGCCAAATATCCAAAAAATGTGAAAATTTTTATTGCAATAACTTTTGATCTAATTGAAATTTTGAAAAGCGCTACATGTATTCGCGATCAGCGTCGGACTTTACATCAGAAAATAGAGTTTGGTTGGAATAGGAGTTAGAAATTTTTTCCCTGTTCATGACGTCTCCCCTGCCAAATATCCAAAAAATGTGAAAATTTTTATTGCAATAACTTTTGATCTAATTGAAATTTTGAAAAGCGCTACATGTATTCGCGATCAGCGTCGGACTTTACATCAGAAAATAGAGTTTGGTTGGAATAGGAGTTAGAAATTTTTTCCCTGTTCATGACGTCTCCCCTGCCAAATATCCAAAAAATGTGAAAATTTTTATTGCAATAACTTTTGATCTAATTGAAATTTTGAAAAGCGCTACATGTATTCGCGATCAGCGTCGGACTTTACATCAGAAAATAGAGTTTGGTTGGAATAGGAGTTAGAAATTTTTTCCCTGTTCATGACGTCTCCCCTGCCAAATATCCAAAAAATGTGAAAATTTTTATTGCAATAACTTTTGATCTAATTGAAATTTTGAAAAGCGCTACATGTATTCGCGATCAGCGTCGGACTTTACATCAGAAAATAGAGTTTGGTTGGAATAGGAGTTAGAAATTTTTTCCCTGTTCATGACGTCTCCCCTGCCAAATATCCAAAAAATGTGAAAATTTTTATTGCAATAACTTTTGATCTAATTGAAATTTTGAAAAGCGCTACATGTATTCGCGATCAGCGTCGGACTTTACATCAGAAAATAGAGTTTGGTTGGAATAGGAGTTAGAAATTTTTTCCCTGTTCATGACGTCTCCCCTGCCAAATATCCAAAAAATGTGAAAATTTTTATTGCAATAACTTTTGATCTAATTGAAATTTTGAAAAGCGCTACATGTATTCGCGATCAGCGTCGGACTTTACATCAGAAAATAGAGTTTGGTTGGAATAGGAGTTAGAAATTTTTTCCCTGTTCATGACGTCTCCCCTGCCAAATATCCAAAAAATGTGAAAATTTTTATTGCAATAACTTTTGATCTAATTGAAATTTTGAAAAGCGCTACATGTATTCGCGATCAGCGTCGGACTTTACATCAGAAAATAGAGTTTGGTTGGAATAGGAGTTAGAAATTTTTTCCCTGTTCATGACGTCTCCCCTGCCAAATATCCAAAAAATGTGAAAATTTTTATTGCAATAACTTTTGATCTAATTGAAATTTTGAAAAGCGCTACATGTATTCGCGATCAGCGTCGGACTTTACATCAGAAAATAGAGTTTGGTTGGAATAGGAGTTAGAAATTTTTTCCCTGTTCATGACGTCTCCCCTGCCAAATATCCAAAAAATGTGAAAATTTTTATTGCAATAACTTTTGATCTAATTGAAATTTTGAAAAGCGCTACATGTATTCGCGATCAGCGTCGGACTTTACATCAGAAAATAGAGTTTGGTTGGAATAGGAGTTAGAAATTTTTTCCCTGTTCATGACGTCTCCCCTGCCAAATATCCAAAAAATGTGAAAATTTTTATTGCAATAACTTTTGATCTAATTGAAATTTTGAAAAGCGCTACATGTATTCGCGATCAGCGTCGGACTTTACATCAGAAAATAGAGTTTGGTTGGAATAGGAGTTAGAAATTTTTTCCCTGTTCATGACGTCTCCCCTGCCAAATATCCAAAAAATGTGAAAATTTTTATTGCAATAACTTTTGATCTAATTGAAATTTTGAAAAGCGCTACATGTATTCGCGATCAGCGTCGGACTTTACATCAGAAAATAGAGTTTGGTTGGAATAGGAGTTAGAAATTTTTTCCCTGTTCATGACGTCTCCCCTGCCAAATATCCAAAAAATGTGAAAATTTTTATTGCAATAACTTTTGATCTAATTGAAATTTTGAAAAGCGCTACATGTATTCGCGATCAGCGTCGGACTTTACATCAGAAAATAGAGTTTGGTTGGAATAGGAGTTAGAAATTTTTTCCCTGTTCATGACGTCTCCCCTGCCAAATATCCAAAAAATGTGAAAATTTTTATTGCAATAACTTTTGATCTAATTGAAATTTTGAAAAGCGCTACATGTATTCGCGATCAGCGTCGGACTTTACATCAGAAAATAGAGTTTGGTTGGAATAGGAGTTAGAAATTTTTTCCCTGTTCATGACGTCTCCCCTGCCAAATATCCAAAAAATGTGAAAATTTTTATTGCAATAACTTTTGATCTAATTGAAATTTTGAAAAGCGCTACATGTATTCGCGATCAGCGTCGGACTTTACATCAGAAAATAGAGTTTGGTTGGAATAGGAGTTAGAAATTTTTTCCCTGTTCATGACGTCTCCCCTGCCAAATATCCAAAAAATGTGAAAATTTTTATTGCAATAACTTTTGATCTAATTGAAATTTTGAAAAGCGCTACATGTATTCGCGATCAGCGTCGGACTTTACATCAGAAAATAGAGTTTGGTTGGAATAGGAGTTAGAAATTTTTTCCCTGTTCATGACGTCTCCCCTGCCAAATATCCAAAAAATGTGAAAATTTTTATTGCAATAACTTTTGATCTAATTGAAATTTTGAAAAGCGCTACATGTATTCGCGATCAGCGTCGGACTTTACATCAGAAAATAGAGTTTGGTTGGAATAGGAGTTAGAAATTTTTTCCCTGTTCATGACGTCTCCCCTGCCAAATATCCAAAAAATGTGAAAATTTTTATTGCAATAACTTTTGATCTAATTGAAATTTTGAAAAGCGCTACATGTATTCGCGATCAGCGTCGGACTTTACATCAGAAAATAGAGTTTGGTTGGAATAGGAGTTAGAAATTTTTTCCCTGTTCATGACGTCTCCCCTGCCAAATATCCAAAAAATGTGAAAATTTTTATTGCAATAACTTTTGATCTAATTGAAATTTTGAAAAGCGCTACATGTATTCGCGATCAGCGTCGGACTTTACATCAGAAAATAGAGTTTGGTTGGAATAGGAGTTAGAAATTTTTTCCCTGTTCATGACGTCTCCCCTGCCAAATATCCAAAAAATGTGAAAATTTTTATTGCAATAACTTTTGATCTAATTGAAATTTTGAAAAGCGCTACATGTATTCGCGATCAGCGTCGGATTTTACATCAGAAAATAGAGTTTGGTTGGAATAGGAGTTAGAAATTTTTTCCCTGTTCATGACGTCTCCCCTGCCAAATATCCAAAAAATGTGAAAATTTTTATTGCAATAACTTTTGATCTAATTGAAATTTTGAAAAGCGCTACATGTATTCGCGATCAGCGTCGGACTTTACATCAGAAAATAGAGTTTGGTTGGAATAGGAGTTAGAAATTTTTTCCCTGTTCATGACGTCTCCCCTGCCAAATATCCAAAAAATGTGAAAATTTTTATTGCAATAACTTTTGATCTAATTGAAATTTTGAAAAGCGCTACATGTATTCGCGATCAGCGTCGGACTTTACATCAGAAAATAGAGTTTGGTTGGAATAGGAGTTAGAAATTTTTTCCCTGTTCATGACGTCTCCCCTGCCAAATATCCAAAAAATGTGAAAATTTTTATTGCAATAACTTTTGATCTAATTGAAATTTTGAAAAGCGCTACATGTATTCGCGATCAGCGTCGGACTTTACATCAGAAAATAGAGTTTGGTTGGAATAGGAGTTAGAAATTTTTTCCCTGTTCATGACGTCTCCCCTGCCAAATATCCAAAAAATGTGAAAATTTTTATTGCAATAACTTTTGATCTAATTGAAATTTTGAAAAGCGCTACATGTATTCGCGATCAGCGTCGGACTTTACATCAGAAAATAGAGTTTGGTTGGAATAGGAGTTAGAAATTTTTTCCCTGTTCATGACGTCTCCCCTGCCAAATATCCAAAAAATGTGAAAATTTTTATTGCAATAACTTTTGATCTAATTGAAATTTTGAAAAGCGCTACATGTATTCGCGATCAGCGTCGGACTTTACATCAGAAAATAGAGTTTGGTTGGAATAGGAGTTAGAAATTTTTTCCCTGTTCATGACGTCTCCCCTGCCAAATATCCAAAAAATGTGAAAATTTTTATTGCAATAACTTTTGATCTAATTGAAATTTTGAAAAGCGCTACATGTATTCGCGATCAGCGTCGGACTTTACATCAGAAAATAGAGTTTGGTTGGAATAGGAGTTAGAAATTTTTTCCCTGTTCATGACGTCTCCCCTGCCAAATATCCAAAAAATGTGAAAATTTTTATTGCAATAACTTTTGATCTAATTGAAATTTTGAAAAGCGCTACATGTATTCGCGATCAGCGTCGGACTTTACATCAGAAAATAGAGTTTGGTTGGAATAGGAGTTAGAAATTTTTTCCCTGTTCATGACGTCTCCCCTGCCAAATATCCAAAAAATGTGAAAATTTTTATTGCAATAACTTTTGATCTAATTGAAATTTTGAAAAGCGCTACATGTATTCGCGATCAGCGTCGGACTTTACATCAGAAAATAGAGTTTGGTTGGAATAGGAGTTAGAAATTTTTTCCCTGTTCATGACGTCTCCCCTGCCAAATATCCAAAAAATGTGAAAATTTTTATTGCAATAACTTTTGATCTAATTGAAATTTTGAAAAGCGCTACATGTATTCGCGATCAGCGTCGGACTTTACATCAGAAAATAGAGTTTGGTTGGAATAGGAGTTAGAAATTTTTTCCCTGTTCATGACGTCTCCCCTGCCAAATATCCAAAAAATGTGAAAATTTTTATTGCAATAACTTTTGATCTAATTGAAATTTTGAAAAGCGCTACATGTATTCGCGATCAGCGTCGGACTTTACATCAGAAAATAGAGTTTGGTTGGAATAGGAGTTAGAAATTTTTTCCCTGTTCATGACGTCTCCCCTGCCAAATATCCAAAAAATGTGAAAATTTTTATTGCAATAACTTTTGATCTAATTGAAATTTTGAAAAGCGCTACATGTATTCGCGATCAGCGTCGGACTTTACATCAGAAAATAGAGTTTGGTTGGAATAGGAGTTAGAAATTTTTTCCCTGTTCATGACGTCTCCCCTGCCAAATATCCAAAAAATGTGAAAATTTTTATTGCAATAACTTTTGATCTAATTGAAATTTTGAAAAGCGCTACATGTATTCGCGATCAGCGTCGGACTTTACATCAGAAAATAGAGTTTGGTTGGAATAGGAGTTAGAAATTTTTTCCCTGTTCATGACGTCTCCCCTGCCAAATATCCAAAAAATGTGAAAATTTTTATTGCAATAACTTTTGATCTAATTGAAATTTTGAAAAGCGCTACATGTATTCGCGATCAGCGTCGGATTTTACATCAGAAAATAGAGTTTGGTTGGAATAGGAGTTAGAAATTTTTTCCCTGTTCATGACGTCTCCCCTGCCAAATATCCAAAAAATGTGAAAATTTTTATTGCAATAACTTTTGATCTAATTGAAATTTTGAAAAGCGCTACATGTATTCGCGATCAGCGTCGGATTTTACATCAGAAAATAGAGTTTGGTTGGAATAGGAGTTAGAAATTTTTTCCCTGTTCATGACGTCTCCCCTGCCAAATATCCAAAAAATGTGAAAATTTTTATTGCAATAACTTTTGATCTAATTGAAATTTTGAAAAGCGCTACATGTATTCGCGATCAGCGTCGGACTTTACATCAGAAAATAGAGTTTGGTTGGAATAGGAGTTAGAAATTTTTTCCCTGTTCATGACGTCTCCCCTGCCAAATATCCAAAAAATGTGAAAATTTTTATTGCAATAACTTTTGATCTAATTGAAATTTTGAAAAGCGCTACATGTATTCGCGATCAGCGTCGGACTTTACATCAGAAAATAGAGTTTGGTTGGAATAGGAGTTAGAAATTTTTTCCCTGTTCATGACGTCTCCCCTGCCAAATATCCAAAAAATGTGAAAATTTTTATTGCAATAACTTTTGATCTAATTGAAATTTTGAAAAGCGCTACATGTATTCGCGATCAGCGTCGGACTTTACATCAGAAAATAGAGTTTGGTTGGAATAGGAGTTAGAAATTTTTTCCCTGTTCATGACGTCTCCCCTGCCAAATATCCAAAAAATGTGAAAATTTTTATTGCAATAACTTTTGATCTAATTGAAATTTTGAAAAGCGCTACATGTATTCGCGATCAGCGTCGGAATTTACATCAGAAAATAGAGTTTGGTTGGAATAGGAGTTAGAAATTTTTTCCCTGTTCATGACGTCTCCCCTGCCAAATATCCAAAAAATGTGAAAATTTTTATTGCAATAACTTTTGATCTAATTGAAATTTTGAAAAGCGCTACATGTATTCGCGATCAGCGTCGGATTTTACATCAGAAAATAGAGTTTGGTTGGAATAGGAGTTAGAAATTTTTTCCCTGTTCATGACGTCTCCCCTGCCAAATATCCAAAAAATGTGAAAATTTTTATTGCAATAACTTTTGATCTAATTGAAATTTTGAAAAGCGCTACATGTATTCGCGATCAGCGTCGGACTTTACATCAGAAAATAGAGTTTGGTTGGAATAGGAGTTAGAAATTTTTTCCCTGTTCATGACGTCTCCCCTGCCAAATATCCAAAAAATGTGAAAATTTTTATTGCAATAACTTTTGATCTAATTGAAATTTTGAAAAGCGCTACATGTATTCGCGATCAGCGTCGGATTTTACATCAGAAAATAGAGTTTGGTTGGAATAGGAGTTAGAAATTTTTTCCCTGTTCATGACGTCTCCCCTGCCAAATATCCAAAAAATGTGAAAATTTTTATTGCAATAACTTTTGATCTAATTGAAATTTTGAAAAGCGCTACATGTATTCGCGATCAGCGTCGGATTTTACATCAGAAAATAGAGTTTGGTTGGAATAGGAGTTAGAAATTTTTTCCCTGTTCATGACGTCTCCCCTGCCAAATATCCAAAAAATGTGAAAATTTTTATTGCAATAACTTTTGATCTAATTGAAATTTTGAAAAGCGCTACATGTATTCGCGATCAGCGTCGGATTTTACATCAGAAAATAGAGTTTGGTTGGAATAGGAGTTAGAAATTTTTCCCTGTTCATGACGTCTCCCCTGCCAAATATCCAAAAAATGTGAAAATTTTTATTGCAATAACTTTTGATCTAATTGAAATTTTGAAAAGCGCTACATGTATTCGCGATCAGCGTCGGACTTTACATCAGAAAATAGAGTTTGGTTGGAATAGGAGTTAGAAATTTTTTCCCTGTTCATGACGTCTCCCCTGCCAAATATCCAAAAATGTGAAAATTTTTATTGCAATAACTTTTGATCTAATTGAAATTTTGAAAAGCCTACATGTATTCGCGATCAGCGTCG